>JAENHJ010000400.1:0-50000 GCA_025330945.1 Mucuna pruriens | reverse complement strand
CTTCTTCTCTTCTTTCTTCTTCTTCTTCTTCTTCTTCTTTTTTTCTTCTTCTTCTTATTCTTATTCTTCTTCTTATTCTTATTCTTCTTCTTGTTATTCTTCCCCTTCTTGTTATTCTTCTTCTTATTCTTCTTCTTCTTATTCTTCTTCTTATTCTTCTTCTTTTTTTCTTCTTTTTATTCTTCTTCTTCTTCTTCTTCTTCTTCTTCTTCTTCTTCTTCTTCTTCTTCTTCTTCTGATTCTTCTATTCTTCTTCTTCTTATTCTTCGCCTTCTTCTTCTTCTTCTTCTTCTTCTTCTTTTTCTTCTTCTTCTTATTTTTCTTCTTTTTATTCTTCTTCTTCGTCTACTTCTTCTTCTTCTTCTTCTTCTTATTATTATTATTATTATTATTATTATTATTATTATTATTATTATTATTATTATTATTATTCTTATTCTTCTCATTGTTCTTCATTCATTATTCTTCTTCTTCTTCTCATTCTTCTTCTTCTCTTCTTCTTCTTCTCATTCTTCTTCTTCTCATTTTCTTCTTCTTCATATTTTTCTTCTCATTTTTTTCTTCTCATTCTTCTTCTCATTTTTCTTCTCATTCTTCTTCATCTCATCTTCTTCTTCTCATTCTTCTTCTTCTCATTCTTCTTCTTCTCATTCTTCTTCTTCTTTAATTCTTCTCATTCTTCTTCTTCTCAATCTTCTTCTTCTCATTCTTCTTCTTCTCATTCTTCTTCTTCTCATTCTTCTTCTTCTCATTCTTCTTCTCATTTTCCTTCTTCTCATTCTTCTTGTGATTCATCTTCTTCTCATTCTTCTTCTCCTTCTCATTCTTCTTCTTCTCATTCTTCTTCATCACATTCATCTTCTCATTCTTTTTTTCTCATTCTTCATCTTCTCATTCTTCTTCTCATTCATCTTCTTCTCATTCTTCTTCTTCTTCTCATTCTTCTTCTTCTTCTCATTCTTCTTCTTCTCATTCTTCTTCATCACATTCTTCTTCTCATTCTTTTTCTTCTCATTCTTCATGTTCTCATTCTTCTTCTCATTCTTCTTGTCATGCTTCTTCTCATACTTATTTTTATTTTTCTTTTTCTCATTCGTCTTCTTGTCATTCTTCTTCTTCTCTTTCTTCTTCTTCACATTCTTCTTCTCATTCTTCTTCATCTCATTCTTTTTCCTCTCATTCTTCTTTTGATTTTTCTTCTCTTTCTTTTGCTTCACATTCTTCTTCTCATTCTTCTTCTCGTTCTTCTTCTCATTCTTCTTCTTCTCATTCATCTTCTCATTCTTCTTGTCATTATTCTTCTTCTCATTCTTCTTCTTCTCATTCTTCTTCTTGTCATTTTCTTGTCATTCTTCTTCTTCTCATTCTTCTTCTTCTCATTCTTCTTCTTCTCATTCTTCTTCTCATTCTTCTTCTAATTCTTCTTCTTTTCGATCTTCTTTTTGTCATTCTTCTTCTTCTCATTCTTCTTCTTCTCATTCTTCTTTTTATTTTTCTTCTTGTCATTTTTCTTGTCATTGTTCTTCTTCTCATTCTTCTTCTTCACTTTCTTATTCTCATTCTTCTTCTTCTCTTTCTTCTTCTTCACATTCTTCTTCTCATTCTTCTTCATCTCATTCTTTTTCCTCTCATTCTTCTTTTGATTTTTCTTCTCTTTCTTCTGCTTCACATTCTTCTTCTCATTCTTCTTCTTCTCATTCTTCTTCTAATTCTTCTTCTTCTCATTCTTCATCTTCTCATTCTTCTTCTCTTTCTTCTTCTCTTTCTTCTTCTCATTCTTCTTCTTCTCATTCTTCTTCTCTTTCTTCTTCTTCTCATTCTTCTTCTCTTTCTTCTTCTTCTCATTCTTCTTCTCTTTCTTCTTCTTCTCATTCTTCTTCTCTTTCTTCTTCTTCTCATTCTTCTTCTTGTCATTATTCTTCTTCTTCTCATTATCCTTCTTCTTATTCTTCTTCACAATCTTCTTCTCAATATTCTTCTTCTGATTCTTCCTCTCCTTCTTCTTCTTCTCATTCTTCTTCTTTTCATTTTTCTTGTCGTTATTCTTCTTCTCATTCTTTTTCTTCTCTTCTTCTTCTCATTCTTCTTCTTCTTCTCGTTCTTCTTCTTCTCATTCTTCTTCTTCTCAGTCTTCATCTCATTCTCCTTCTTCTCATTCTTCGTGTGATTCTTCTTCTTCTCATTCTTCTTCTTCTCATTCTTCTTTTCATTCTTCTATTTCTCATTCTTCTTCTTCTCATTCTTCTTCTAATTCTTCTTCTTCTCATTCTTCTTCGTCACATTCTTCTTCTCATTCTCCTTCATCTCATTCTTTTTCTGATTGTTCTTCTTCTCATTCTTCTTCTTCTCATTCCTCTTCTTCTCATTCTTCATCTTCTCATTCTTCTTCTTGTTCTCATTCTTCATCTTCTCATTCTTCCTCTCATTCTTCTTTTCATTCTTCTTCTTCTCATTCTTCTTCTTCGCATTCTTCTTCTCAATCTTCTTCTTCTCATTCTTTTTCTTCTCATTCTTCATCTTTTTATTCTTCTTCTCATTCTTCTTCTTCTCATTCTACTTGTCATGCTTCTACTTATTCTTCTTCTTCTCATTCTGCTTGTCATGCTTCTACTTATTCTTCTTCTTGTCATTCTTCTTCATCTCATTCTTCTTCACATCCTTCTTTTTCTCATTCTCTTTCCTCTCATTCTTTTTGTCATTCTCCTTCTTCACAATCTTCTTCCTCTCATTCTTCTTCTCATTCTTCTTTTTCTTATTATTCTTCCTCTCATTCTTCTTCTCATTCTTCTTTTTCTTATTATTCTTCCTCTCATTCTTCTTCTTCTCATTGTTCCTCTTCTCCTTCATCGTCTCATTCTTCTTCTTCTTTCTTCTTCTCGTTCTTCTTCTTCTCCATTCTTCTTCTCATTCTTCTTCTTCTTCGTTCTTCTTCTTCTCATTCTTCTTCTTCTCATTCTTCTTCTCATTCTTTCTTTCATTGTCTCTGGTATCGAGCAGCCTGATGGGAAATGAGATAATTAATAAGGATACTTGTTATAAGTTATAACATGGAATCTGGAAAATTTTTGTATAGTATTTCTGTCTTTTGTTCTTGATCAATGGTTTTATATGGTCGGTTCTACCACCTAACCATTGTTAAATTTATGTACTGTTTATTTTCTGTACAGATAAACTGTTTATTTTGAACATCTTGATCAGCTGTTTATTAAGTGATTAATAAATTCCTTTGGCATAAGCATTCTAAATATTGAAAAGCGGTTTAAAGGTATGAGGCGGTAAGTCCCAAGGGTGAGCAGTAAGACCATAGAAATACCCTCTGAGATCATTTTCAAAATTATGAACATTAAGTCTAAGACTTGAATTTATTACTCATAGAATAAACTTAATTAGCTGAAAGTTCAAGATAAAAGTTTAAAAAAAAAAAAAAAAAAAAAGTTTTTTTCCAGATTTCAAAAGTTATAAATTTATAACAGATACCTTATTAAAAATTCTATGGAACCAGAGGATGGCAAAGATACTAGAGGTTGTTTTTACTCATGAATCGCCTTATTCGTACTTTTTCTCGCCTTTCCTTACCAACCTCTTCCTCTAATTCTTCATCCTCCTCTGCACCCTCAAAAAACAAATCACCAACCTTGTTCAATGAACAAGAAAATTCGACCCAAGAGGTCAACCCCAAATTCAATCTCTTCGATGAAGAAGTTCGTTTCGAAGAAATCAACCAAAATATGGATGACTGGACAATTCGAGAAATCCCTCGGAATGAACTATCGTTCTGAAAATCAAAAAAAAAAACGGTCCTCGATTACATTATCAAGGCTGTTGAAAATAATATTCCCTTAGGACAAGGTATTGGAGAAGAATTCCATCTCTTGTCTAAAAAGATTCAATCATAAAACACACTAAGAAGTATAAATATCTTCATATTGGGTGTGTCCAAATAGCTATCAAACCTTTAATTGATATGGGTTTTGATGTAGCTGTCCTCATGTGTCTTAGAATACTAGACACAACAAATTTGAGGATTCCTTGATAGGAACAGTAGAAACAAGCCTAGGTCAGGACCAGTTTATTTCAACTGTTATCCCAACAAGACAGTGAGCCTAATGGATAGAAATATTCTGGACTCACTCTTCCTTAACATCAATTTTGCGGTTTAGATATGAAGGAGGATCTATTCCACAGCCTTAATCTATAGGATTCAATACAAGGTCATGAATACCTGTGCTTCAAGTCCTTCTAAAACCTCAGAAAGGTGAGACTACTTTGTTTATCACTGATATGACAAAGGCTAATGTTTCCTTCCTAGAACAATTAAATGGGGTGAAATACGCTCCACTGAAAAATGGATCATGGAAAGAGCAACGCCACTCATTCCAAGACCAGCACCACAAATCAATTTTATTAAACAAGATAATTCTGGCAAAGGTTGAAATTAACTTTGATAGGAGAAATTCTTTCTCTTCAGAATAGAAGCCACTAGGACCTATAGGTTCCTATAGAGGCCCTTGTTAAAAAACACCATCATTAGCTAGGTGCATGTATCCTATGGTCAGCTAATTCCAAACTTGAGGGTAAATAATACTTCCCAAATTCCTCATGGTGTTTACAAAGACATGAATTATGACCAAAAGTCTAACCAGTCTCCAACATACTCTTCTATGGATGGTCATTATGAATCATAGAACATTTATCATAGTTGAAAACCCTTAGGAAAGACTTTCACTCTAAGGAAAACAAACTTAAAAGATTGGTTTTCCAAAATTACAAGGGTAAAGAAAAAATTAAAATCAATCTAGGTATCATAAATTCATTAATGATACTAAAACCCAAGTTCCTTTCTTTGATTGGTTTCATGCATACTCAATCAAAAAAGAAAATCAATTATCCTTGGCAGGTTGATGTTATTATTAACCCGTCGATTAAAGGAATAAACTGGGTTATTAAGGATGGTAAGATAGTCAATCGACTTACCTCCAGAAGTCGATTTCAAATCCTAAATTAAAAGATGCTAACGACCAGCCAGTCATAGCATCTCCATTCAAAACCAAGGATCCTAAAGAAGATGTCAAACCTCATGACATTAAAGGATTAATGGAACAAGCAAATTATACGAATAAATTAATGGAACAAGCAAATTATACTTGTTTTTTTTTTCTCATTCTTCTTTTTCTCATTCTTCTTCTTCTCATTCTTCTTCTTCTCATTCTTCTTCTTCTTATTCTTCTTCTTCTCATTCTCCTTCTTCTCGTTCTTCTTCTTCTCGTTCTTCTTCTTCTCATTTTTCTTCTAATTCTTCTTCTTCTTCCCATTCTTGTTTTTATCATTCTTCTTCTTCTCATTCTTCTTCGCATTCTTCTTCTTCTCATTCTTCTTCTAATTTTTCTTTTTCTCATTCTTCTTCTCATTCTTCTTCTTCTCATTCTTCTTCTTCTCATTCTTCTTCTCATTCTTCTTCTCATTCTTCTTCTAATTCTTCTTCTTTTCGATCTTCTTTTTGTCATTCTTCTTCTTCTCATTCTTCTTTTTATTTTTCTTCTTGTCATTTTTCTTGTCATTCTTCTTCTTCTCATTCTTCTTCTTCTCATTCTTCTTCTCAATCTTCTTCATCTCATTCTTCTTCTTCTCATTCTTCTTCTTCACATTTTTCTTCTCAATCTTCTTCTTCTCATTCTTCTTCTTCTCAATCTTCTTCTTCTCATTCTTCTTCTTCTCAATCTTCTTCTTCTCATTCTTCTTCTCTCAATTTTCTCATTCTTCTTCTCATTCTTCTTCTTCTTCATCTTCTTCTCATTCTTCTTCTCCTTCTCATCTTCTTCTTCTTCTTCTCATTCTTCTTCATCACATTCATCTTCTCATTCTTTTTTTCTCATTCTTCATCTTCTCATTCTTCTTCTCATTCATCTTCTTCTCATTCTTCTTCTTCTTCTCATTCTTCTTCTTCTCATTCTTCTTCATCACATTCTTCTTCTCATTCTTTTTCTTCTCATTCTTCATCTTCTCATTCTTCTCATTCTTCTTCTTCTCATTCTTCTTGTCATGCTTCTTCTCATACTTATTTTTATTTTTCTTTTTCTCATTCGTCTTCTTGTCATTCTTCTTCTTCTCGTTCTTCTTTTTATTTTTCTTCTTGTCATTTTTCTTGTCATTGTTCTTCTTCTCATTCTTCTTCTTCACTTTCTTATTCTCATTCTTCTTCTTCTCTTTCTTCTTCTCTTTCTTCTTCTTCACATTCTTCTTCTCATTCTTCTTCATCTCATTCTTTTTCCTCTCATTCTTCTTTTGATTTTTCTTCTCTTTCTTCTGCTTCACATTCTTCTTCTCATTCTTCTTCTTCTCATTCTTCTTCAAATTCTTCTTCTTCTCATTCTTCAGCTTCTCATTCTTCTTCTCTTTCTTCTTCTCTTTCTTCTTCTCCTTCTCATTCTTCTTCTCTTTCTTCTTCTTCTCATTCTTCTTCTCGTTCTTCTTCTTCTCATTCTTCTTCTTCTTTCTTCTTCTTCTCATTCTTCTTCTCATCTTCTTCTCTTCTTCTTTCTTCTTCTTCTCTTTCTTCTTCTTCTCATTCTTCTTCTCTTTCATTCTTCTTCTCATTATTCTTCTTCTCTTTCTTCTTCTTCTCATTCTTCTTCTCTTTCTTCTTCTTCTCATTATTCTTCTTCTTCTTCTTCTTCTTTTTCCTTCTTCTCATTCTTCTTCTTCTCATTCTTCTTCTTCAATATTCTTCTTCTTCTTCTTCTCTTCTCCTTCTTCTTCTTCTCATTCTTCTTCTTCTTCATTCTTCTTCGTTATTCTTCTTCTTCATTCTTTTCTTCTCTTCTTCTTCTCATTCTTCTTCTTCTTCTCGTTCTTCTTCTTCTCATTCTCCTTCTTCTCAGTCTTCTTCTTCATTCTCCTTCTTCTTCATTCTTCTTTTGATTCTTCTTCTTCTCATTCTTCTTCTTCTTCATTCTTCTTCTTCTCATTCTTCTTCTTCATTCTTCTTCTTCTTCTTCTTAACATTTTCTTCTTCTCATTCTCCTTCATCTCATTCTTTTTCTTGTTCTTCTTCTTCTTCTTCTTCTTCTTCTCATTCTTCTTTTTTGTCATTCTTCATCTTCTCATTCTTCTTCTTGTTCTCATTCTTCATCTTCTCTTCTTCTTCTCATTTCTTCTTTTTATTCTTCTTCTTCTCATTCTTCTTCTTTATTCATTCTTCTTCTCAATCTTCTTCTTCTCATTCTTCTTCTTCTCATTCTTCTTCTTGTCATTCTTCTTCTTCACATTCTTCTTCTCATTCTTTTTCTTCTCATTCTTCTTCATTCTTCTTCTTCTCATTCTTCTTCTTCTCATTCTTCTTCTCATTCTTCTTATTCTTATTCTTCTTCTTATTCTTCTTCTTGTCATTCTTCTTCTTCTCATTCTTCTTCATCCTTCTTTTCTCATTCTCTTTCTTCTTCTTCTTTTTGTCATTCTCCTTCTTATTATTCTTCTTCCTCTCATTCTTCTTCTCATTCTTCTTTCTTATTCTTCTTCCTCTCATTCTTCTTCTTCTCATTCTTCTTGTCATTCTTCTTCTTCTTTATTTTTTTTTTTTTCTTTTTTTCTCATTCATCTTCTTGTCATTCTTCTTCTTCTTCTCCCTTTTCTTCTTTTATTTTTTCTTCTTGTCATTTTTCTTGTCATTGTTCTTCTTCTCATTCTTCTTCTTCTCATTTCTTATTCTCATTCTTCTTCTTCTTCTTCTTCTTTTCTTCTTTCTTCTTCTTCATTCTTCTTCTCATTCTTCTTCATCTCATTCTTTTTTCTTCTCATTCTTCTTTTGATTTTTCTTCTCTTTCTTCTTATTCATTCTTCTTCTCATTCTTCTTCTTCTCATTCTTCTTCAAATTCTTCTTCTTCTTCTTCTTCTCTTCTTCTTCTTCTTCTCTTTCTTCTTCTCTTTCTTCTTCTCCTTCTTCTTCTTCTTCTTCTTTCTTTCTTCTTCTTCTCATTCTTCTTCTTCTTCTTTCTTCTTCTTCTTCTTCTTCTTCTTCTCTTTCTTCTTCTTCTCATTCTTCTTCTTATTCTTCTTCTTCTTCTTATTATTCTTCTTTCTTATTCTTCTTCTTCTTCTTCTTCTTCTTCTTCTTCTTTTTATTCTTCTTCTCATTCTTCTTCTTCTTTTCTTCTTCTTGTCATTATTCTTCTTCTTCTCCGTTCTTCTTATTCTTCTTCTTACAATCTTCTTCTTCTTCTTCTTCTTCTTCTTCTTCTCTTCTTCTTCTTCTTCTTCTTCTTCTTCTTCTTCTTCTTCTTCTTCTTCTTCTTCTTCTTCTTCTTCTCATTCTTCTTCTTCTTCTTCTTCTTCTTCTCATTCTTCTTCTTCTTCTTCTTCTTCTTCTTCTCATTCTTCTTCTTCTTCTTCTTCTCATTCTTCTTCTTCTTCTTCTTCTTCTTCTTCATCTTCTTCTTCTTCTTCTCTTCTTCTTCTTCTTAAATTTCTTCTTTTCTCATTCTTCTTCTTCTCATTCTCTTCTTTCTCATTCTTCTTCTTCTCATTCTTCTTCTTCTTCTTCTTCTTCTTCTTCTTCTTCTTCTTCTTCTTCTTCTTCTTCTTCTTCTTCTTCTTCTTCTTCTCATTTGTTCTTCTTCTCATTCTTCTTCTTCTCATTCTTCTTCTTCTTCTTCTTCTTCTTCTTCTTCTTTTCTTCTTCTTCTTTCATTCTTCTTCTTCTTCTTCTTCTTCTTCTTCTTCTTCTTCTTCTTCTTCTTCTTTCTTCTTCTTCTTCTTCTTCTTCTTCTCATTCTTCTTCTTCACATTCTTCTTCTCATTCTTCTTCTTCTCATTTTCTTCATCTTCTTATTCTTCTTCTTCATTCTTCTTCTTCTCATTCTTCTTCTTCTTTCTTCTTCTTCTTCTTCTTCTTCTTCTTCTCATTCTTCTTGTCATTCTTCTTCATCTCATTCTTCTTCATCCTTCTTTCTCATTCTCTTTCCTCTTCTTCTTTTTCATTCTCCTTCTTCACAATCTTCTTCTTCTTATTCTTCTTCTCATTCTTCTTTTTCTTCTTCTTCTTATTCCTCTCATTCTTCTTCTTCTCATTGTTCTTCTTCTCCTTCTTCTTCTTCTTCTTCTTCTTCTTCTTCTTCTTCTTCTTCTTCTTCTTCTTCTTCTTCTTCTTCTTCTTCTTCTTCTTCTTCTCATTCTTCTTCTTCTTCTTCTTCTTCTTCTTCTTCTTCTTCTTTTTCTTCATTCATTCTTCTTCTCATTCTTCTTCTTCTCATTCTTCTTCTTCTTTTTCTTCTTCTCATTCTTCTTCTTCTTCTTCTTCTTCTTCTTCTCATTCTTCTTCTTCTTCTTTCTTCTTCTTCTTCTTCTTCTTCTTCTCATTCTTCTTCTTCTTCTTCTTCTTCTTCTCATTCTTCTTCTTCTCATTCTTCTTCTTCTCATTCTTCTTCTTCTCTTCTTCTTCTTCTCATTCTTCTTCTTCTCATTCATCTTCTCATTCTTCTTGTCATTATTCTTCTTCTCATTCTTCTTCTTCTCATTCTTCTTTTTATTTTTCTTCTTGTCATTTTCTTGTCATTCTTCTTCTTCTCATTCTTCTTCTTCTCTTTCTTCTTCTTGACATTCTTCTTCTCATTCTGCTTCTTCTCATTCTTTTTATTCTCATTCTTTTTCTTCTCATTCTTCTTCTACTCATTCTTCATCTTCTCATTCTTCTTCTCATTCTTCTTTTTATTTTTCTTCTTGTCATTTTTCTTGTCATTCTTCTTCTTCTCATTCTTCTTCCTCTCATTCTTCTTCTCATTCTTCTTCTTCTCATTCTTCTTCTTCACATTTTTCTTCTCAATCTTCTTCTTCTCATTCTTCTTCTTCTCAATCTTCTTCTTCTCATTCTTCTTCTTCTCAATCTTCTTCTTCTCATTCTTCTTCTTCTCAATCTTCTTCTTCTCATTCTTCTTCTTCTCATCTTCTTCTTCTCATTCTTCTTCTTCTCAATCTTCTTCTTCTCATTCTTCTTCTTCTCAATCTTCTTCTTCTCATTCTTCTTCTTCTCAATCTTCTTCTTCTCATTCTTCTTCTTCTCAATCTTCTTCTTCTCATTCTTCTTCTTCTCAATCTTCTTCTTCTCATTCTTCTTCTCATTTTCCTTCTTCTCATCTTCTTGTGATTCATCTTCTTCTCACTCTTCATCTTCTCATTCTTCTTCATCACATTCTTCTTCTCATTCTTTTTCTTCTCTTTCTTCATCTTCTCATTCTTCTTTTTCTCATTCTCCTCTTCTCATTCTTTTTCTCATTCTACTTCTTCTCATTCTTCTTGTCATGCTTCTTGTCATACTTATTTTAATTTTTCTTTTTCTCATTCTTCTTCTTGTCATTCTTCTTCTCATTCTTCTTCTCATTCTTCTTGATCTCATTCTTCTTCACATTCTTCTTTTCCTCATTCTCCTTCCTCTCATTCTTTTTGTCATTATCCTTCTTCACAATCTTCTTCCTCTCATTCTTCTTCTCATTCTTCTTCTTCTCGTTCTTTTTCCTCTCATTCTTCTTCTTCTAATTATTCTTCTAATTCTTCTTCTTCTCGATCTTCTTTTTGTCATTCTTCTTCTTCTCATTCTTCTTTTTATTTTTCTTCTTGTCATTTTCTTGTCATTCTTGTTCTTCTCATTCTTCTTCTTCACTTTCTTATTCTCATTCTTATTCTTCTCTTTCTTCTTCTTCACATTCTTCTTTTCATTCTTCTTCATCTCATTCTTTTTCCTCTCATTCTTCTTCTGATTTTTCTTCTCTTTCTTCTACTTCACATTTTTTTCTCATTCTTTTTCTTCTCGTTCTTCTTGTTCTCATTCTTCTTCTTCTCATTCTTCTTCTTCTCATTCTTCATCTTCTCATTCTTCTTCTCATTCTTCTTCTCTTTCTTCTTCTCTTTCTTCTTCTTCTTCTTATTCTTCTTCTTTTTCTTCTTCTTCTCATTCTTCTTCTCGTTCTTCTTCTTCTCAGTCTTCTTCTCTTTCTTCTTCTTCTCATTCTTCTTCTCTTTCTTCTTCTTCTCATTATTCTTCTTCTCATTCTTCTTCTTCTCATTATCCTTCTTGTTATTCTTCTTCACAATCTTCTTCTCAATATTCTTCTTCTTCTTCTTCCTTCTCATTTTTATTCTTCTTATTCTTCTTCTTTTCATTCTTCTTGTCGTTATTCTTCTTCTCATTCTTTTTCTTCTCTTCTTCTTCTCATTCTTCTTCTCTTTCTTCTTCTTCTCATTCTTCTTCTTCTCATGTCTTCTTCTCATTCTCCCTCTTCTCATTCTTCGTGCGATTCTTCTTCTTCTCATTCTACTTTTCATTCTTCTATTTCTCATTCTTCTTCTTCTTCTCATTCTTCTTTTAATTCTTCTTCTTCTCATTCTTCTTCTTCACATTCTTCTTATTCTCCTTCATCTCATTCTTTTTTTACCATTGTTCTTCTTCTCATTCTTCTTCTTCTCATTCCTCTTCTTCTCATTCTTCATCTTCTCATTCTTCTTCTTCTTCTTCTTCTTCTTCATCTTCTCATTCTTCCTCTCATTCTTCTTCTCATTGTTCTTCTCATTTTTCTTCTTCTCATTCTTCTTCTTCTCATTCTTCTTCCTCTCATTCTTCTTCTCATTCTTCTTCTTCTCATTCTTCTTCTTCTCATTCTTCTTCTCAATCTTCTTCTTCTCATTCTTCTTCTTGTCATTCTTCTTCTTCTCATTCTTCTTCTTCTCATTCTTCTTCTCATTCTTTTTCTTTTCATTCTTCATCTTCTCATTCTTCTTCTTCTCATTCTTCTTCTCATGCTTCTTCTTATTCTTCTTCACATTATTCTTCTCGTCATTCTTTTTCTTCTCATTCTTCTTTTCATTCTTCTTCTCATTCTTCTTTTGATTCTTCTTCTTGTCATTATTGTTCTTCTCATTCTTCTTCTTCTTCTTCTTCTTCTTCACATTCTTCTTCTCAATCTTCTTCTTCTCATTCTTCTTCCTCTCATTCTTCTTCTCATTCTTTTTCTTCTCAATCTTCTTCTTCTATTTCTTCTTCTCATTTTCCTTCTTCTCATTCTTCTTGTGATTCTTCTTCTTCTCATTCTTCTCATTCTTCTTATTCTTCTTCTTCTCGTTCATCTTCTTCTTCTTATTCTTCTTCTCACTCTTCTTCTTCTCATTCTTCTTCCTCTCATTCTTCTTCTTCTAATTGTTCCTCTTCTCCTTCATCGTCTCATTCTTCTTCTTCACATACTTCTTCCCATTCTTCTTCTTCTCATTCTTCTTCTTCTCATTCTTCTTCTTCTCATTCTTTTTCTTCTAATTCTTCTTGTTCTTCTCATTCTTCTTTTTCTCATTGATCTTCTTCTCATTCTTCTTCTCATTCATTCTTCTTCTTCTCATTCTTCTTCTCATTCTTCTTCTTCTCATTCTACTTCTTCTCATTCTTCTTCTTCTCATTCTTCTTGTCATTCTTCTTCTTCTCATTCTTCTTCTTCTCATTCTTTTTCTTCTCTTTATTCTTCTAATTCTTCTCCTTCTCGGTCTTCTTTTTGTTATTTTTCTTCTTCTCATTCTTTTTCTTCTCATTCTTCTTTTTATTTTTCCTCTTGTAATTTTTCTTGTCATTCTTCTTCTTCTCATTCTTCTTCTTAACTTTCTTCTTTTCATTATTCTTCTTCTCTTTCTTCTTCTTCACATTCTTCTACTCATTCTTCTTCTTCTCATTCTTTTTCTTCTCATTCTTCATCTTTTCATTCTTCTTCTCATTCTTCTTCTCTTTCCTCTTCTCTTTCTTCTTCTCTTTCTTCTTCTTCTTCTCTTCTTCTTCTTCTCATTCTTTTTCATTTTCTTCTTCTTCTCATTATTCTTCTTCTCACTCTTCTTCTTCTTATTTTTCTTCCTTACATTCTTCTTCTCAATATTCTTCTTCTCATTCTTCCTCTCATTCTTCTTCTTCTCATTCTGCTTCTTCTCATTCATCTTCTTCTCATTCTTCTTTTTCTCATTGTTCTTCTTCTCATTCATCTTCTCATTCTTATTCTTCTCATTCTTCTTGTCATTATTCTTCTTCTCATTCTTTTTCTTCTCATTCTTCTTCTTCTCATTCTTCTTCTCATTCTTCTTGTCATTCTTCTTCTTCTTCTCGTTCTTCTTCTCCTCATTCTTCTTCTTCTCAGTCTTCTTCTCATTCTTCTTCTTCTCATTCTTCTTGTGATTCTTCTTCTTCTCATTGTTCTTCTTGTGATTCTTCTTCTTCTCATTGTTCTTCTTGTGATTCTTCTTCTTCTCATTGTTCTTCTTCGCATTCTTCTTCTTCTGATTCTTCTTCTAATTCTTCTTCTTCTCATTCTTCTTCTAATTCTTCTTCTTCTCATTCTTCTTCGTTATTTCTTCTTCTCATTCTTTTCTTCTCATTCTTTTTCTTCTCATTCTTTTTCTTCTCATTCTTCTTCTTCTCATTCTTCTTCTCATGATCTGTCTTCTCATTCTTTTTTTGATTCTTCTTCTTCTCATTCTTCTTTTTATTTTTCTTTTTCTCATTCTTCTTCTTCTCATTTCTCTTTTTCTCATTCTTCATCTTCTCATTGTTCTTCTTCTTCTCATTCTCCATCTTCTCCTTCCACCTCTCATTCTTCTTCTCATTCTTCTTCTCATTCTTCTTCTCGTCATTCTTTTTCTTCTCATTCTTCTTCCTCTAATTCTACTTTTCTTTATTCTTCTCATTCTTCTTCTTCTCATTCTTCATCTCATTCTTCTTCTTCTCATTCTTCTTCTTCACATTCTTCTTCTTGACATTATTCTTCTTCTCATTCTTCTTCTTCTCATTCTTCTTCTTGACATTATTCATCTTCTCATTCTTCTTCTTGTCATTATTCTTCTTCTCATTCTTCTTCTTCTTCTTCTTCTTCACATTCTTCTTCTCAATCTTCTTCTTCTCATTCTTCTTCTTCTCATTCTTCTTCTGCTTCTTCTTATTCTTCTTCTCATTCTTCATCTTCTCATTCTTCTTCTCTTTCTTCTTCTTCTCATTCTTATACTCTTTCTTCTTCTTTTCATTCTTCTTCTTCCCATTCTTGTTCTCATTCTTCTTCTTCTCATTCTTCTTCTACACATTCTTCTTCTTCTCATTCTTCATCTTCTCATTCTTCTTATCTTTCTTCTTCTTCTCATTCTTCTTCTCTTTCTTCTTCTTCTCTTTCATCTTCTTCTCATTCTTCTTCTCTTTCTTCTATTTCTCATTCTTCTTCTCTTTCTTCTTCTTCTCATTCTTCTTCTCTTTCTTCTTCTTCTCATTCTTCTTCTTCTTCTGCTTCTTCTTATTCTTCTTCTCATTCTTCCTCTCATTCTTCTTCTTCTCATTCTACTTGTTCTTCTTCTTTTTCTCATTCTTCTTCTTCTCATTCTACTTGTTCTTCTTCTTTTTCTCAATGTTCTTTTTCTCATTCTTCTTCGTCTCATTTTTCTTCTTCTCTTTCTCCTTCTTCTCATTCTTCTTCTTCTCATTCTTCTTCTTCTCATTCTTCTTCTTCTCATTCTTCTTCTTCTCATACTTCTTCTTCTCATACTTCTTCTTCTCATTCTTCTTCTTCACATTCTTCTTCTCATTCTTCTTGTGATTTTTCTTCTTCTCATTCTTCTTTTTCACATTCTCCTTCTTCTCATTCTTCTTCTCATTCTTCATCTCATTCTTCTTCTTCTCATTCTTCTTCTGATTCTACTTCTTGTCATTATTCTTCTTCGTATTCTTCTTCTCATTCTTTTTCTTCTCAGTCTTCTTCTTCTCCTTCTCATTCATCTTCTTCTCATTGTTCTTCCTCTCATTCTTCTTCTCCTTCATCTTCTTCTCATTCTTCTTCTTCTCATTCTTCTTCTTATTCTTCCTCTTGTCATTCTTCTTCTTCACATTCTTCTTCTTATTCTTCTTCTTGTCATTCATCTTCCTCTTATTCTTCTTCTTCTCATTCTTCTTCTCATTCATCTTCTTCTCATTCTTCTTCTTCACATTCTTCTTCTCAATCTTCTTCGTCTCATTCTTCTTCTTCTCATTCTTCTTCTTCTCAGTCTTCTTCTACTCATTGTTCTTCTTCTCATTCTTCTTTTCTCAGTCTTCTTCTCATTCTTCTTCTTCTCATTCTTCATCTTCTCATTCTACTTCGTCACATTCTTCTTCTCATTCTTTTTCTTCTCTATCTTCTTCTCATTCTCCTTCTTCTCATTCTGTTTCTGATTCTTCTTCTACTCATTCTTCTTGTTCTCATTCTTCTTTTTTATTTTTCTTTTTCTCATTCTTCTTCTTCTTATCCTCTTCTTCTCATTCTTCATCATCTCATTCTTCTTCTTCTTCTCATTTTTCATTTTCTCAATCTTCCTCTCATTCTTCTTCTCGTTCATCTTCTCATTCTTCTTCTCGTCATTCTTCTTCTTCTCATTCTTCTTCCTCTCATTCTTCTTTTCATTCTTCTTCTTCTCATTCTTCTTTTTCACATTCTTCTTCTTCTCATTCTTCTTCTTCTCATTCTTCTTCTCATTCTTCTTCTCATTCTTCTTCTTCTCATTCTTCTTCTCATTCTTCTTCTTGTAATTCTTCTTCTCATTCTTCTTCTTGTAATTCTTCTTCTCATTCTTCTTCTTCTCATTCTTCTTCTCATTCTTTTTCTTCTCATTCTTCTTCTTCTGATTTTCCATCTCATTCCTCTTCTTCTCATTCATCTTCTTCTCATTCTTCTTCTTCTCATTCTTCTTGTTCTCATTCTTCTTCTTCACATTCTTCTTCTTAATCTTCTTCTTCTCATTCTTCTTCTTCTCATTCTTCCTCTCATTCTTCTTCTCATTCTTCTTCTCATTCTTCTTCTCGTCATTCTTCTTCTTCTCAATCTTTTTCTTCTCATTCTTCTTCTTCTCAGTCTTCTTCTTTTCATTCTTCTTCTTCTCATTCTTCTTCTTCTCATTCTTCTTCTTCTCATTCTTCTTCTCATTCTTCTTCTTCTCATTCTCCTTCTTCTCATTCTTCTTGTGATTCTTCTTTTTCTCATTATTCTTCTTCTCATTCTTCTTCTTCTCATTCTTCTTCTTATTCTCCTTCTTCTCATTCTTTTTCTGATTCTTCTTCTTCTCATTCTTTTTCTTCTCATTCTTCTTGTCATTCTTCTTGTCATTCTTCTTGTCATTCTTCTTCTCATTCTTCTTGTCATTCTTCTTCTCATTCTTCTTCTCTCATTCTTCTTCTCATTCTTCTTGTCATTCTTCCTTTTATCTTTCTTTTTCTCATTCTTCTTCTTCTTATTCCTCCTCTTCTCATTCTTCCTCTCATTCTTCTTCTCATTCTTCTTCTTCTGATTCTTCTTCTTATTGTTCTTCTTCTCATTCTTCTTCTTATTCTTCTTCTTCTCATTCTTCTTCTTATTCTTCTTCTTCTCATTCGTCTTCTTATTCTTCTTCTTCTCATTCTTATTGTCATTTTTCTTCTTCTCATTCTTCTTCTTCTCTTTCTTTTTCTTGTCATTATTCTTCTTCTCATTCTTTTTCTTCTCATTCTTCTTCTTCTCATTCTTCTTCTCATTCCTCTTCTTCTCATTCATCTTCTTCTCATTCGTCTTCTTCTCATTCATCTTCTTCTCATTCTTCTTCTTCTCATTCTTCTTCTTCTCATTCTTCTTCCTCTCATTCTTCTTCTCATTCTTCTTCTCATTCTCCTTCTTCTCATTCTTCTTGTGATTCTTCTTCTTCTCATTATTCTTCTTCTCATTCTTCTTCTTCTCATTCTTCTTCTCATTTTACTTCGTCACATTCTTCTCTTCATTCTTCTTCTCATTTTACTTCGTCACATTCTTCTTGTCATTCTTCTTCTCATTTTACTTCGTCACATTCTTCTTGTCATTCTTTTTCATTCCAAAACGAGAGGAAAGATCGTGTTTTGAATTGTAAAATTGACCTATGAATCACCATAAAATACCAAGATTTCGTCAAGATATGATACAGACTTAGTTTGCCTGAAAATTGGGAACGTGGCTGTTCTAGGGTTTCATCCAAAACTCAATGATAAATTGGGACATGAGAAGAAAGAAAAGATGAAAACCTTTGATAAATCTCAATTTTTGGATTGCAAGAACCTAGGAGAAACACTCTCTTAAGCAAACAAAAGTTTTGATGTTCTGCCTCTTTACAGTTGTTTGAGGTCTTTTTATAGTGGCCACAACCCTAACCACTAGGTTTAGTGAAGGTCCAACATTAAGTCAGCCCACACTATAGAAAATAAAATAACTAAAAGTTTTCTGGGCCTATGGATTAGTGCAGCCTAGTATTTTTATTTAATATGAAAAACAAACTAAATATGTTTATGGGCCTGTCAAGCAATTCAGGCCAGAAGCTCCATTCCTCAAGTTGGATGAAAAGATTGATCAACTTGGGCTTGCATCCTTCTAGGTTTAGTTCTTTTTTAATAAGGGCTGCCAACACTTGTTGTATAGCTTTCCTAAGCTCTCTTTGTCCTTCCCCTTGTCATAGGCCCTCCATGTCCTTCAAGTGCCACACTCTTGGTCATGTCCTCATCACTTCTTCTTCTCATTCTTCTTCTTCTCATTCTTCTTTTTATTTTTCTTTTTCTCATTCTTCTTCTTCTCATTCCTCTTCTTCTCTTTCTTCATCTTCTCATTCTTCCTCTCAATATTCTTCTCATTCTTCTTCTCATTCTTCTTCTCGTCATTCTTCTTCTTCTGCTTTCTTCTTCTTCTCATTCTTCTTCTTCTCATTCTTCTTCTTCTCATTATTCTTCTTCTCATTCTTCTTCTTCTCATTCTTATTGTCATTTTTCTTCTTCTCATTCTTCTTCTTCACATTCTTCTTCTCATTCTTCTTCTTTTTCTTCTTCTTCTTTTCATTCTTCTTCTTCTCATACTTCTTCTCATTCTTCTTCTTTTTCTTCTTCTTCTCATTCTTCTTGATGTGAAATTAGGTCAGGGTAAGATGATATGAACCAGAACAGGGTAAGGCACGAATCACCTTTGTTCTTTTCTAGGTTGGAATTCGTGAACTACACCAGAAGTTGAGGTACAATTAGGGCACGATTAGATCTCGAGCTACAGACCTCGGAATTGAGTGATTCCAAAACGAGAGAAACGATGACGTTCTGAGTTGCGAAATTGACCTATGAATCAACGAAAAATACCGAGAATTGGTCGAGATATGATCCAAACTTAGTTTTCCTGAAAATTGGGAACGTGGCTGTTCTAGGGTTTCATACAAAACGCAATGATAAATTGGGAAGTGAGAAGAAACAAAAGATGAAAGGAATTGGTGAGCATCACACTTCCAAGGATGGAAGATAAGCCCAGAGATTGAACACACAAAGGGGTGAAAACCTTTGATAAATCTCAATTTTTGGATTGCAAGAACCCAGAAGAAACACTCTCTTAAGCAAACAAAAGTTTTGATGTTCTGCCTCTTTCTGATTCGTTTGAGGTCTTTTTATAGTGGCCCTGACCCTAACCACTAGGTTTTAATGAAGGTCAACATTAAGCCAGCCCATACTAAAGAAAATAAAATAACTAAATGTTTTTTTGGGCCTATGGATTAGTGCAGCCTAGTAATTTTATTTAATATGAAAAACAAACTAAATATGTTTATGGGCCTGTCAAGCAATTCAGGCAAGAAGCTTCATTCCTCAAGTTGGATGAAAAGATTGATCAACATGGGCTAGCATCCTTCTAGGTTTAGTTCTTTTTGAATAAGGGATGTTAACACTTGTTGTATAGCTTTCCTTAACTCTCTTTGTCCTTGCCCTTGTCATAGGCCCTCAAAGTCCTTCAAGTGCCACACTCTTGGTCATGTCCTCATCACTTCTTCTTCTCATTCTTCTTCTTCTCATTCTTCTTTTTATTTTTCTTTTTCTCATTCTTCTTCTTCTCATTCCTCTTCTTCTCTTTCTTCATCTTCTCATTCTTCCTCTCAATATTCTTCTCATTCTTCTTCTCATTCTTCTTCTCGTCATTCTTCTTCTTCTGATTCTTCTTCTTCTGATTCTTCTTCTTCTCATTCTTCTTCTTCTCATTCTTCTTCTTCTCATTCTTCTTCTTCTCATTCTTCTTCTTCTCATTCTTCTTGTCATTTTCTTCTTCTCATTCTTCTTCTTCTTCTTCTTCTTCTCATTCTTCTTCTTTTTCTTCTTCTTTTTCTTTCTTCTTCTTCTTCTCATTCTTCTTCTCATTCTTCTTCTCATTCTTCTTCTTTTTCTTCTTCTTCTCATTCTTCTTGATGTGAAATTAGGTCAGGGTAAGATGATATGAACCAGAACAGGGTAAGGCACGAATCACCTTTGTTCTTTTCTAGGTTGGAATTCGTGAACTACACCAGAAGTTGAGGTACAATTAGGGCACGATTAGATCTCGAGCTACAGACCTCGGAATTGAGTGATTCCAAAACGAGAGAAACGATGACGTTCTGAGTTGCGAAATTGACCTATGAATCAACGAAAAATACCGAGAATTGGTCGAGATATGATCCAAACTTAGTTTTCCTGAAAATTGGGAACGTGGCTGTTCTAGGGTTTCATACAAAACGCAATGATAAATTGGGAAGTGAGAAGAAACAAAAGATGAAAGGAATTGGTGAGCATCACACTTCCAAGGATGGAAGATAAGCCCAGAGATTGAACACACAAAGGGGTGAAAACCTTTGATAAATCTCAATTTTTGGATTGCAAGAACCCAGAAGAAACACTCTCTTAAGCAAACAAAAGTTTTGATGTTCTGCCTCTTTACAGTCGTTTGAGGTCTTTTTATAGTGGCCACAACCCTAACCACTAGGTTTAATGAAGGTCCAACATTAAGCCAGCCCATACTAAAGAAAATAAAATAACTAAATGTTTTTTTGGGCCTATGGATTAGTGCAGCCTAGTAATTTTATTTAATATGAAAAACAAACTAAATATGTTTATGGGCCTGTCAAGCAATTCAGGCAAGAAGCTTCATTCCTCAAGTTGGATGAAAAGATTGATCAACATGGGCTAGCATCCTTCTAGGTTTAGTTCTTTTTGAATAAGGGATGTTAACACTTGTTGTATAGCTTTCCTTAACTCTCTTTGTCCTTGCCCTTGTCATAGGCCCTCAAAGTCCTTCAAGTGCCACACTCTTGGTCATGTCCTCATCACTTCTTCTTCTCATTCTTCTTCTTCTCATTTTCTTCTTCTCATTCTTCTTCCTCTCATTCTCCTTCTCATTCTTCTTCTTCTCATTTTTCTTCTTCACATTCTTATTCTTCTCATTTTTCTTCTTCACATTCTTATTCTTCTCATTCTTCATCTTCTCATTCTTCTTCTCATTCTTCTTCTCTTTCTTCTTCTTCTCATTCTTCTTCTTCTAATTCTTCTTCTTCTTCTCATTCTTCTTCTTCTAATTCTTCTTCTTCTTCTTCTAATTCTTCTTCTTCTTCTCATTCTTCTTTTCAATCTTCTTCTTCTCATTCTTCTTCTTCTCATTCTTCTTCTTATAATAATTCTTCTTCTCATTCTTCTTCTTCTTATTCTTCTTCTTCTCATTCTTCTTCTTCCCATTCTTCTTCTTCCCATTCTTCTTCTTCTTCTAATTCTTCTACTTCACATTCTTTTTCTCATTCTTCTCCTCTTCTTCTTCACATTCTTCTTCTTCTCATTCTTCTTCTTCTCATTCTTCTTCTTCTCATTCTTCTTCTTCTCATTCTTCTTCTTCTCATTCTTCTTCTTCTCATTCTTCTTCTTCAGATTCTTCTTCTTCTCATTCTTCATCTTCTCATTCTTCTTCTTATTCTTCTTCTCTTTCTTCTTCTTCTCATTCTTCTTCTCTTTCTTCTTCTTCTCATTCTTCTTCTCTTTCTTCTTCTTCTCATTCTTCTTCGTGTTCTACTTCTTCTTATTCTTCTTCTCATTCTTCTTCTTCTCATTCTTCCTCTCATTCTTCTTCTTCTCATTCTTCTTATTCTCATTCTTCTTCTTCTCATTCTTCTTATTCTCATTCTTCTTCTTCTCATTCTTCTTATTCTCATTCTTCTTCTTCTCATTCTTCTTCTTCTCATTCTTCTTCTTCTCATTCTTCTTCTCGTTCTTCCTCTCATTCTTCTTTTTATTTTCATTTTTGTCATTCTTCTTCTTGTCATTCTTCTTCTCATTCTTTTTATTTTCCTTTTTGTCATTCTTCTTCTTCTCATTGTTCTTCTTGTCATTCTTCTTCTTCTCATTCTTCTTCTTCTTCTCACTCTTCTTCTCAATGTTCTTCTTGTCATTCTTCTTCTTCTCATTGTTCTTCTCGTCATTCTTCTTCTTCTCATTGTTCTTCTTGTCATTCTTCTTCTTCTCATTGTTCTTCTCGTCATTCTTCTTCTTCTCATTCTTCTTCCTCTCATTCTTCTTCTCATTCTTCTTCTTATCCATCTTCTTGTCATTCTTCTTCTTCTCATTCTTCTTCCTCTCATTCTTCTTCTCATTCCTCTCCTTCTCTTTCTTCTTCTTCTCATTCTTCTTCTTCTAATTCTTCTTCTTCTTCTCATTCTTCTTCTTCTAATTCTTCTTCTTCTTCTTCTAATTCTTCTTCTTCTTCTCATTCTTCTTTTCAATCTTCTTCTTCTCATTCTTCTTCTTCACTTTCTTCTTCTTATAATAATTCTTCTTCTCATTCTTCTTCTTCTTATTCTTCTTCTTCTCATTCTTCTTCTTCCCATTCTTCTTCTCCCCATTCTTCTTCTTCTTCTAATTCTTCTACTTCACATTCTTTTTCTCATTCTTCTCCTCTTCTTCTTCACATTCTTCTTCTTCTCATTCTTCTTCTTCTCATTCTTCTTCTTCTCATTCTTCTTCTTCTCATTCTTCTTCTTCTCATTCTTCTTCTTCTCATTCTTCTTCTTCTAGTTCTTCTTCTTCAGATTCTTCTTCTTCTCATTCTTCATCTTCTCATTCTTCTTCTTATTCTTCTTCTCTTTCTTCTTCTTCTCATTCTTCTTCTCTTTCTTCTTCTTCTCATTCTTCTTCACTTTCTTCTTCTTCTCATTCTTCTTCGTGTTCTTCTTCTTCTTATTCTTCTTCTTCTCATTCTTCTTCTTCTCATTCTTCCTCTCATTCTTCTTCTTCTCATTCTTCTTATTCTCATTCTTCTTCTTCTCATTCTTCTTATTCTCATTCTTCTTCTTCTCATTCTTCTTATTCTCATTCTTCTTCTTCTCATTCTTCTTCTTCTCATTCTTCTTCTCGTTCTTCCTCTCATTCTTCTTTTTATTTTCATTTTTGTCATTCTTCTTCTTGTCATTCTTCTTCTTCTCATTCTTTTTATTTTCCTTTTGTTCTTCTTCTTCTTCTCATTGTTCTTCTTGTCATTCTTCTTCTTCTCATTCTTCTTCTTCTTCTCACTCTTCTTCTCAATGTTCTTCTTGTCATTCTTCTTCTTCTCATTGTTCTTCTCGTCATTCTTCTTCTTCTCATTGTTCTTCTTGTCATTCTTCTTCTTCTCATTGTTCTTCTCGTCATTCTTCTTCTTCTCATTCTTCTTCCTCTCATTCTTCTTCTCATTCTTCTTCTTATCCATCTTCTTGTCATTCTTCTTCTTCTCATTCTTCTTCCTCTCATTCTTCTTCTCATTCCTCTCCTTCTCATTCTTCTTCTTCCCATTCTTCTTCTTCTTCTCATTCTTCTTCTCATTCTTCTACATCACATTCTTTTTCTCATTCTTCTTCTCTTCTTCTTCACATTCTTCTTCTTCTCATTCTTCTTCTTCTCATTCTTCTTCTTCTCATTCTTCTTCTTCTTCTCATTCTTCTTCTTCTCATTCTTCTTCTTCTCATTCTTCTTCTCATTCTTCTTCTCATTCTTCTTCTCATTCTTCTTCTTCTCATTCTTCTTCTTCTCATTCTTCTTCTTCTCATTCTTCATCTTCTCATTCTTCTTCTTATTCTTCTTCTCTTTCTTCTTCTTCTCATTCTTCTTCTCTTTCTTCTTCTTCTCATTCTTCTTCTCATTCTTCTTCTCTTTCTTCTTCTTCTCATTCTTTTTCTTGTTCTGCTTCTTCTTATTCTTCTTCTCATTCTTCTTCTTCTCATTCTTCCTCTCATTCTTCTTATTCTCATTCTTCTTCTTCTCATTCTTCTTACTCTCATTCTTCTTCTTCTCATTCTTCTTATTCTCATTCTTCTTCTTCTCATTCTTCTTATTCTCATTCTTCTTCTTCTCATTCTTCTTCTTGTCATTCTTCTTCTCATTCTTCTTCTCATTCTTCTTTTTATGTTCCTTTTTGTCATTCTTCTTCTTGTCATTCTTCTTCTTCTCTTTCTTCTTCTTCTCATTCTTTTTCTTGTTCTTCTTCTTCTTATTCTTCTTCTCATTCTTCTTCTTCTCATTCTTCCTCTCATTCTTCTTATTCTCATTCTTCTTCTTCTCATTCTTCTTCTTCTCATTCTTCTTCTTGTCATTCTTCTTATTCTCATTCTTCTTCTTCTCATTCTTCTTCTCATTCTTCTTCTCATTCTTCTTCTTCTCATTCTTCTTCTTCTTCTCATTCTTCTTCTTCTCATTCTTCATCTTCTCATTCTTCTTCTTATTCTTCTTCTCTTTCTTCTTCTTCTCATTCTTCTTCTTTTTCTTCTTCTCATTCTTCTTCTCATTCTTCTTCTCTTTCTTCTTCTTCTCATTCTTTTTCTTGTTCTGCTTCTTCTTATTCTTCTTCTCATTCTTCTTCTTCTCATTCTTCCTCTCATTCTTCTTATTCTCATTCTTCTTCTTCTCATTCTTCTTCTTCTCATTCTTCTTCTTCTCATTCTTCTTATTCTCATTCTTCTTCTTCTCATTCTTCTTATTCTCATTCTTCTTCTTCTCATTCTTCTTCTTGTCATTCTTCTTCTCATTCTTCTTTTTATGTTCCTTTTTGTCATTCTTCTTCTTGTCATTCTTCTTCTTCTCTTTCTTCTTCTTCTCATTCTTTTTCTTGTTCTGCTTCTTCTTATTCTTCTTCTCATTCTTCTTCTTCTCATTCTTCCTCTCATTCTTCTTATTCTCATTCTTCTTCTTCTCATTCTTCTTACTCTCATTCTTCTTCTTGTCATTCTTCTTATTCTCATTCTTCTTCTTCTCATTCTTCTTATTCTCATTCTTCTTCTTCTCATTATTCTTCTTCTCATTCTTCTTCTCATTCTTCTTCTTCTTATTCTTCTTCTTCTCATTCTTTTCTTCTTCTCATTCTTCTTCTTCTTCTCATTCTTCTTCTTCCCATTCTTCTTCTTCTTCTCATTCTTCTTCTTCCCATTCTTCTTCTTCTTCTCATTCTTTTTCTTCTCATTCTTCTTCTTTTCATTCTTCTACTTCACATTCTTTTTCTCATTCTTCTTCTCTTCTTCTTCTCATTCTTCTTCTTCTCATTCTTCTTCTCATTCTTCTTCTTCTCATTCTTCTTCTTCAGATTCTTCTTCTTCTCATTCTTCATCTTCTCATTCTTTTTCTTATTCTTCTTCTGTTTCTTCTTCTTCTCATTCTTCTTCTCTTTCTTCTTTTTCTCATTCTTCTTCTCTTTCTTCTTCTTCTCATTCTTCTTCTTCTCATTCTTCTTATTCTCATTCTTCTTTTTCTCATTCTTCTTCTTGTCATTCTTCTTCTCATTCTTCTTTTTATTTTCCTTTTTGTCATTTTTCTTCTTGTCATTCTTCTTGTCATTCTTCTGTTTCTTCTTCTTCTCATTCTTCTTCTCTTTCTTCTTTTTCTCATTCTTCTTCTCTTTCTTCTTCTTCTCATTCTTCTTCTTCTCATTCTTCTTATTCTCATTCTTCTTTTTCTCATTCTTCTTCTTGTCATTCTTCTTCTCATTCTTCTTCTCATTCTTCTTTTTATTTTCCTTTTTGTCATTCTTCTTCTTCTCATTCTTCTTATTCTTCTCATTCTTCTTCTCATTGTTCTTCTCGTCATTCTTCTTCTTCTCATTGTTCTTCTCGTCATTCTTCTTCTTCTCATTGTTCTTCTCGTCATTCTTCTTCTTCTCATTCTTCTTCTCGTCATTCTTCTTCTTCTCATTCTTCTTCTTCTCATTCTTCTTCTTCTCATTCTTCTTCTCGTCATTCTTCTTCTTCTCATTCTTTTTCCCATCATTCATCTTCTTCTCATTCTTCTTCTTATCCTTCTTCTTGTCATTCTTCTTCTTCTCATTCTTCTTCCTCTCATTCTTCTTCTCATTTCTTCTTCTTCTCATTCTTCTTCTTCCATTCTTCTTCTTCTCATTCTTCTTCTTTTCATTCTTCTTCATTCTTCTTCTTCTCATTCTTCTTCTCGTTCTTCTTCTCTCATTCTTCTTCTTCTCATTCTTCTTCTTCTTTTCTTCTTCTCTTTCTTCTTCTTCTCTTCTTCTTCTTCTCTTTCTTCTTCTTCTTATTCTTCTTCTCTTTCTTCTTCTTCTCATTCTTCTTCTCTTTCTTCTTCTTCTCATTCTTCTTCTCTTTCTTCTTCTTCTTATTCTTTTTCTTCTTCTTCTTCTTCTTTTTTCTTCTCATTCTTCTTCTTCTCATTCTTCCTCTCATTCTTCTTCTTATTCTTCCTTCTTCTCATTCTTCTTCTTCACATTCTTCTTCTTCTCATTCTTCTTCTTCTCATTCTTCTTCTTCTCATTCTTCTTCTTCTCATTCTTCTTCTTCATTCTTCTTCTTCTCATTCTTCTTCTTCTCATTCTTCTTCTTCTCATTCTTCTTCTTCTTCTTCATTCTTCTTCTTCTCATTCTTCTTCTTCTTTTCTTCTTCTTCATTCTTCTTCTTCTCATTCTTCTTCTTCATCATTCTTCTTCTTCATTCTTCTTTCTTCTTCTTCTCATTTCTTCTTCTTCTTCTTCTCATTCTTCTCTCATTCTTCTTCTTCTCATTCTTCTTATTCTCATTCTTCTTCTTCTCATTCTTCTTATTCTCATTCTTCTTCTTCTCATTCTTCTTATTCTCTTCTTCTTCTCATTCTTCTTCTTCTTCTCATTCTTCTTCTTTCATTCTTCCCTCTTCATTCTTCTTTTTTATTTTCATTTTTTCATTCTTCTTCTTCTCATTCTTCTTCTCATTCTTTTTTATTTTCCTTTTTGTCATTCTTCTTCTTCTCATTGTTCTTCTTGTCATTCTTCTTCTTCTCATTCTTCTTCTTCTTCTCCTTTCTTCTTCTCAATATTCTTCTTGTTTCTTCTTCTTCTCATTGTTCTTCTCGTCATTCTTCTTCTTCTCATTGTTCTTCTTGTCATTCTTCTTCTTCTCATTGTTCTTCTCGTCATTCTTCTTCTTCTCATTCTTCTTCCTCTCATTCTTCTTCTCATTCTTCTTCTTATCCATCTTCTTGTCATTCTTCTTCTTCTCATTCTTCTTCTTCTCATTCTTCTTCTCATTCCTCTCCTTCTCATTCTTCTTCTTCCCATTCTTCTTCTTCTTCTCATTCTTCTTCATCACATTCTTTTTCTCATTCTTCTTCTCTTCTTCTTCACATTCTTCTTCTTCTCATTCTTCTTCTTCTCATTCTTCTTCTTCTTCTCATTCTTCTTCTTCTCATTCTTCTTCTTCTCATTCTTCTTCTCATTCTTCTTCTCATTCCTCTTTTTATTTTCCTTTTTGTCATTCTTCTTCTTCTCATTCTTCTTATTCTTCTCATTCTTCTTCTCATTGTTCTTCTCGTCATTCTTCTTCTTCTCATTGTTCTTCTCGTCATTCTTCTTCTTCTCATTGTTCTTCTCGTCATTCTTCTTCTTCTCATTGTTCTTCTCGTCATTCTTCTTCTTCTCATTCTTCTTCTCGTCATTCTTCTTCTTCTAATTCTTTTTCCCATCATTCATCTTCTTCTCATTCTTCTTCTTATCTTTCTTCTTGTCATTCTTCTTCTTCTCATTCTTCTTCCTCTCATTCTTCTTCTCATTTCTCTTCTTCTCATTCTTCTTCTTCCCAATCTTCTTCTTCTCATTCTTCTTCTTTTCATTCTTCTTCTTATTCTTCTTCTTCTCATTCTTCTTCTCATTCTTCTTCTTCTTCTCATTCTTCTCTTTTTTCTTCTTCTCGTTCTTCTCTTTCTTCTTCTTCTCTTTCTTCTTCTTCTTATTCTTCTTCTCTTTCTTCTTCTTCTCATTCTTCTTCTCTTTCTTGTTCTTCTCATTCTTCTTCTCTTTCTTCTTCTTCTTATTCTTTTTCTTCTTCTGCTTCTTCTTATTCTTCTTCTCATTCTTCTTCTTCTCATTCTTCCTCTCATTCTTCTTCTTCTCATTCTTCCTCTCATTCTTCTTCTTATTCTTCCTCTTCTCATTCTTCTTCTTCACATTCTTCTTCTTCTCATTCTTCATTTTCTCATTATCCTTCTCATTCTTCTTCTTACTCTTCTTCTTCTCATTCTTCTTCTTTTCATTCTTCTTGTCATTTTTATTCTTCTCATTCTTCTTCTTCTCATTCTTCTCTTTCTTCTTCTTCTCATTCTTCTTCTCTTTCTTCTTCTTCTCATTCTTCTTCTCTTTCTTCTTCTTCTCATTCTTCTTCTCTTTCTTCTTCTTCTCATTCTTCTTCTCTTTCTTCTTCTTCTCATTCTTCTTCTTTCTTCTCTTTCTTCTTCTTCTCATTCTTCTTCTTCTTTCTTCTTCTCATTCTTCTTCTTCTCATTCTTCCTTTCATTCTTCTTCTTCTCATTCTTCCTCTCATTCTTCTTCTTCTCATTCTTCCTCTCATTCTTCTTCTTCTCATTCTTCCTCTCATTCTTCTTCTTCTCATTCTTCTTCTTCCCATTCTTCTTCTTCACATTCTTCTTCTTCTCATTCTTCATCTTCTCATTCTTCTTCTTCTCATTCTTCTTCTCTTTCTTCTTCTTCTCATTTTTCTTCTCTTTCTTCTTCCTCTCATTCTTCTTCTCTTTCTTCTTCTTCCCATTCTTCTTTTTCTAATTCTTCTTCTTCTTCCCATTCTTCTTTTTCTAATTCTTCTTCTTCTTCTCATTCTTCTTTTTCTAATTCTTCTTCTTCTCATTCTTCTTCTTCCAATTCTTCTTCTTCTTCTCAATTTTCTTCTTCCCATTCTTCTTCTTCTTCTCATTCTTTTTCTTATTCTTCTTCTCTTTCTTCTTCTTCTCATTCTTCTTCTCTTTCTTCTTTTCTCATTCTTCTTCTCTTTCTTCTTCTTCTCATTCTTCTTCTTCTCATTCTTCTTCTTCTCATTCTTCTTCTTCTCATTCTTCTTCTTCTCATTCTTCTTCTTCTCATTCTTCTTCTTCTTCTCATTCTTCTTCTTCTCATTCTTCTTATTCTCATTCTTCTTCTTCTCATTCTTCTTCTTCTCATTCTTCTTCTTGTCATTCTTCTTCTTCTCATTCTTCCTCTCATTCTTCTTTTTATTTTCTTTTTGTCATTCTTCTTCTTCTTCTTCTCTTCTTCTTTTTCTTTTTTTTCTTTTTGTCATTCTTCTTCTTCTCATTGTTCTTCTTGTCATTCTTCTTCTTCTTCTCACTCTTCTTCTTCATTGTTCTTCTTGTCATTCTTCTTCTTCTTCTCATTGTTCTTCTCGTCATTCTTCTTCTTCTCATTGTTCTTCTTCCATTCTTCTTCTTCTTCATTCTTCTTCTTCGTCATTCTTCTTCTTCTCATTCTTCTTCTTCCTCTCATTCTTCTTCTCATTCTTCTTCTTCTCATTCTTCTTCTTCTCATTCTTCTTGTTCTTCTTCTTCTTCTCATTCTTCTTCCTCTCATTCTTCTTCTCATTTTCTCTCCTTCTCATTCTTCTTCTTCCCGTTCTTCTTCTTCTTCTCATTCTTCTTCTCATTCTTCTTCTTCATTCTTTTTTCATTCTTCTTCTCTTCTTCTTCTTCTTCTTCTTCTTCTTCTTCTTCTTTCTTCTTCTTCTCATTCTTCTTCTTCTCATTCTTCTTCTTCTCATTTCTTCTTCTCATTCTTCTTCTTCTCATTCTTCTTCTTCTCATTCTTCTTCTTCTCATTCTTCTTCTCTTTCTTCTTCTTCTCATTCTTCTTCTTATTCTTCTTCTCATTCTTGTTCTTCTCATTCTTCCTCTCATTCTTCTTCTTTCTCTTCTTCTTATTCTCATTCTTCTTCTTCTCATTCTTCTTACTTTCTCATTCTTCTTCTTCTTCTTTTCTTCTTATTCTCATTCTTCTTCTTCTCATTCTTCTTCTTCTCATTCTTCTTCTTCTTCTTCTTCTCATTCTTCTTCTTGTCATTCTTCTTCTCATTTTTCTTTTTATTTTCCTTTTTCTCATTCTTCATCTTGTCATTCTTCTTCTCATTCTTTTTATTTTCCTTTTTGTCATTCTTCTTCTTCTCATTCTTCTTCTTCTTCTCATTCTTCTTCTTCTTCTCACTCTTCTTCTCAATGTTCTTCTTGTCATTCTTCGTCTTCTCATTGTTCTTCTCGTCATTCTTCTTCTTCTCATTGTTCTTCTTGTCATTCTTCTTCTTCTCATTGTTCTTCTCGTTATTCTTCTTCTTCTCATTCTTCTTCCTCTCATTCTTCTTCTCATTCATCTTCTTCTCATTCTTCTTCTTATCCATCTTCTTGTCATTCTTCTTCTTCTCATTCTTCTTCCTCTCATTCTTCTTCTCATTCCTCTTCTTCTCATTCTTCTTCTTCCCATTCTTCTTCTTCTTCTCATTCTTCTTCTTCTCATTCTTCTTCTTCTTATTCTTCTTCTTCTCATTCTTTTTCTTCTTCTCATTCTTCTTCTTCTTCTCATTCTTCTTCTTCCCATTCTTCTTCTTCTTCTCATTCTTTTTCTTCTCATTCTTCTTCTTCTCATTCTTCTTCTTCTCATTCTTCTTCTTCTCATTCTTCTTCTTCAGATTCTTCTTCTTCTCATTCTTCATCTTCTCATTCTTTTTCTTATTCTTCTTCTGTTTCTTCTTCTTCTCATTCTTCTTCTCTTTCTTCTTTTTCTCATTCTTCTTCTCTTTGTTCTTCTTCTCATTCTTCTTCTTCTCATTCTTCTTATTCTCATTCTTCCTTTTCTCATTCTTCTTCTTGTCATTCTTCTTCTCATTCTTCTTCTCATTCTTCTTTTTATTTTCCTTTTTGTCATTCTTCTTTTTATTTTCCTTTTTGTCATTCTTCTTTTTATTTTCCTTTTTGTCATTCTTCTTTTTATTTTCCTTTTTGTCATTCTTCTTTTTATTTTCCTTTTTGTCATTCTTCTTCTTGTCATTCTTCTTGTCATTCTTCTGTTTCTTCTTCTTCTCATTCTTTTTTTTCTCATTCTTCTTCTCTTTGTTCTTCTTCTCATTCTTCTTCTTCTCATTCTTCTTATTCTCATTCTTCCTTTTCTCATTCTTCTTCTTGTCATTCTTCTTCTCATTCTTCTTCTCATTCTTCTTTTTTTATTTTCCTTTTTGTCATTCTTCTTTTTATTTTCCTTTTCTTCTTCTTGTTATTCTTCTTCTCATTCTTCTGTTTCTTCTTCTTCTCATTCTTCTTCTCTTTCTTCTTTTTCTCAATCTTCTTCTCTTTCTTCTTCTTCTCATTCTTCTTCTTCTCATTCTTCTTATTCTCATTCTTCCTTTTCTCATTCTTCTTCTTGTCATTCTTCTTCTTGTCATTCTTCTTCTCATTCTTCTTCTCATTTTTCTTTTTATTTTCCTTTTTGTCATTCTTCATCTTCTCATTCTTCTTATTCTTCTCATTCTTCTTCTCATTGTTCTTCTCGTCATTCTTCTTCTTCTTATTGTTCTTCTCGTCATTCTTCTTCTTCTCATTGTTCTTCTCGTCATTCTTCTTCTTCTCATTCTTCTTCTCGTCATTCTTCTTCTTCTCATTCTTCTTCTCGTCATTCTTCTTCTTCTCATTCTTCTTCTCGTCATTCTTCTTCTTCTCATTCTTTTTCCCATCATTCTTCTTCTCATTCATCTTCTTCTCATTCTTCTTCTTATCCTTCTTCTTGTCATTCTTCTTCTTCTCATTCTTCTTCCTCTCATTCTTCTTCTCATTTCTCTTTTTCTCGTTCTTCTTCTTCCCATTATTCTTCTTCTTCTCATTCTTCTTCTTTTCATTCTTCTTCTTATTCTTCTTCTTCTCATTCTTCTTCTTATTCTTCTTCTTCTCATTCTTCTTCTTTTCATTCTTCTTGTCATTTTTATTCTTCTCATTCTTCTTCTTCTCATTCTTCTCTTTTTTCTTCTTCTCGTTCTTCTCTTTCTTCTTCTTCTTTCTTCTTCTTCTCTTCTTCTTCTTCTCTTTCTTCTTCTTCTTATTCTTCTTCTCTTTCTTCTTCTTCTCATTCTTCTTCTCTTTCTTGTTCTTCTCATTCTTCTTCTCTTTCTTCTTCTTCTCATTCTTCCTCTCATTCTTCTTCTTCTCATTCTTCCTCTCATTCTTCTTCTTATTCTTCCTCTTCTCATTCTTCTTCTTCACATTCTTCTTCTTCTCATTCTTCATTTTCTCATTATCCTTCTCATTCTTCTTCTTATTCTTCTTCTTCTCATTCTTCTTCTTTTCATTCTTCTTGTCATTTTTATTCTTCTCATTCTTCTTCTTCTCATTCTTCTCTTTCTTCTTCTTCTCATTCTTCTTCTCTTTCTTCTTCTTCTCATTCTTCTTCTCTTTCTTCTTCTTCTCATTCTTCTTCTCTTTCTTCTTCTTCTCATTCTTCTTCTTCTTCTGCTTCTTCTCATTCTTCTTCTTCTTATTCTTCCTTTCATTCTTCTTCTTCTCATTCTTCCTCTCATTCTTCTTCTTCTCATTCTTCCTCTCATTCTTCTTCTTCTCATTCTTCCTCTCATTTCTTCTCATTCCTCTTCTTCTCATTCGTCTTCTCATTCATTCTTCTTCTTCTTCTTCTTCTTCCCATTCTTCTTCTTCTTATTCTTCTTCTTCTTCTTCTTCTTCTCATTCTTCTTCTCATTCTTCTTCTTCTCATTTTCTTCTTCTCTTTCTTCTTCTTCTCATTCTTCTTCTCTTTCTTCTTCTTCCCATTCTTCTTTTTCTAATTCTTCTTCTTCTTCTCATTCTTCTTTTTCTAATTCTTCTTCTTCTCATTCTTCTTCTTCCAATTCTTCTTCTTCTTCTCAATTTTCTTCTTCCCATTCTTCTTCTTCTTCTCATTCTTTTTCTTATTCTTCTTCTCTTTCTTCTTCTTCTCATTCTTCTTCTCTTTCTTCTTTTTCTCATTCTTCTTCTCTTTCTTCTTCTTCTCATTCTTCTTCTTCTCATTCTTCTTCTTCTCATTCTTCTTCTTCTTCTCATTCTTCTTCTTCTCATTCTTCTTTTTTCTCATTCTTCTTCTTCATTCTTCTTCTCATTCTTCTTTTTTATTTTTCTTTTTTCTCATTCTTCTTCTTCTCATTCTTCTTCTTCTTCTCATTCTTCTTCTCATTCTTCTTCTTTCATTCTTCTTCTTCTCATTCTTCTTCTTCGTCATTCTTCTTCTTCTCATTCTTCTTCTTCTTCATTCTTCTTCTTCTCATTGTTCTTCTCGTCATTCTTCTTCTTCTCATTTGTTCTTCTTGTCATTCTTCTTCTTCTCATTCTTTTTCTTCTCATTCTTCTTTCATTCATTCTTCTTCTCTTCTTCTTCTTATCCTTCTTCTTGTCATTCTTCTTCTTCTCATTCTTCTTCCTTCTCATTCTTCTCTTCTCATTCTTCTTCTTATCCTTCTTCTTGTCATTCTTCTTCTTCTTTTCTTCTTCTTCTTCTTCTCTCTTTTCTTTCTTCTTCTCGTTCTTCTCTCTTCTTCTTCTTCTCATTCTTCTTCTCTTCCTTCTTCTTCTCATTCTTCTTCTCTTTCTTCTTCTTCTCATTCTTCTTCTTCTTCTTCTTCTTCTTATTCTTCTTCTCATTCTTCTTCTTCTCATTCTTCTTCTTCTTCTTCTTCTTCTCATTCTTCTTCTCATTCTTCTTCTTATTCTTCTTCTTCTCATTCTTCTTCTTCTTCTTCTTCTTCTCATTCTTCATTTTCTCATTATCCTTCTCATTCTTCTTCTTCTTCTTCTTCTTCTCATTCTTCTTCTTTTCATTCTTCTTGTCATTTTTATTCTTCTCATTCTTCGTCTTCTCATTCTTCTCTTTCTTCTTCTTCTCATTCTTTCTTCTTCTTCTTTTCTTCTCATTCTTCTTCTTCTCATTCTTCCTTTCATTCTTCTTCTTCTCATTCTTCCTCTCATTCTTCTTCTTCTCATTCTTCCTCTCATTCTTCTTCTTCTCATTCTTCCTCTCATTCTTCTTCTTCTCATTCTTCCTCTCATTCTTCTTCTTCTCATTCTTCCTCTCATTCTTCTTCTTCTCATTCCTCTTCTTCTCATTCGTCTTCCTCTCATTCTTCTTCTTATTCTTCCTCTTCCCATTCTTCTTCTTCACATTCTTCTTCTTCTCATTCTTCATCTTCTCATTATTCTTCTCATTCTTCTTCTCTTTCTTCTTCTTCTCATTTTCTTCTTCTTTCTTCTTCCTCTCATTCTTCTTCTCTTTCTTCTTCTTCCCATTCTTCTTTTTCTAATTCTTCTTCTTCTTCTCATTCTTCTTTTTCTAATTCTTCTTCTTCTCATTCTTCTTCTTCCAATTCTTCTTCTTCTTCTCAATTTTCTTCTTCCCATTCTTCTTCTTCTTCTCATTCTTTTTCTTATTCTTCTTCTCTTTTTCTTCTTCTTCTCATTCTTTTTCTTCTTCTTCTTCTTCTTCTTCTCATTCTTCTTCTTCTTCTTCTTCTTCTTTCTTCTTCTTCTCTTCATTTCTTCTTCTTCTCATTCTTCTTCTTCTCATTCTTCTTCTTGTCATTCTTCTTCTCATTCTTCTTTTTATTTTCCTTTTTGTCATTCTTCTTCTTCTCATTCTTCTTATTCTTCTCATTCTTCTTCTCATTGTTCTTCTCGTCATTCTTCTTCTTCTCATTCTTCATTCTTCTCATTCTTTTCTTCTTCATTCTTCTTCTTCTTTGTTCTTCTCGTCATTCTTCTTCTTCTCATTGTTCTTCTCGTCATTCTTCTTCTTCTCATTCTTCTTCTCGTCATTCTTCTTCTTCTCATTTCATTCTTCTTCTCATTCTTCTTCTTCTTCTTCTTCATTCTTCTTCTTCTCATTCTTCTTCTTCTCATTCTTCTTCTTCTCATTCTTCTTCTCGTCATTCTTCTTCTTCTTCTTCTTCTTCTTCTTCTCTTCTTCTTCTCATTGTTCTTCTTGTTCTTCTTCTTCTCTTCTTCTTCTTCTCATTCTTCTTCTTCTCATTCTTCTTCTTCTCATTCTTCTTCTTCTTCCATTCTTCTTCTTCTCATTCTTCTTCTTCTCATTCTTCTTCTCATTCTTCTTCTTCTTTCTTCTTCTTCTCATTCTTCTTCTTCTTCATTCTTCTTCTCTTCTTCTTCTTTCATTCTTCTTCTTCCTCTTCTTCTCATTCATTCTTCTTCTCATTCTTCTTCTTCTCATTCTTTCTTCTTCTCATTCTTCTTCTTTCTTCTTCTTCTCTTCTTCTTCTTCTCTTTCTTCTTCTTCTCATTCTTCTTCTCTTCCTTCTTCTTCTCATTCTTCTTCTCTTTCTTCTTCTTCTCATTCTTCTTCTTTTCTTCTTCTTCTTTCTTTCTTCTTCTCTTCTTCTTCTTCTTCTTTTTCTTCTTCTTCTTCTTCTTCTTCTTCTTCTTCTTCTTCTCATTCTTCCTCTTCTTCTTCTTCTTCTCATTCTTCCCCTCATTCTTCTTCTTATTCTTCCTCTTCTCATTCTTCTTCTTCACATTCTTCTTCTTCTCATTCTTCATTTTGTCATTATCCTTCTCATTCTTCTTCTTCTTCTTCTTCTTCTTCTTCTCATTCTTCTTCTTTTCATTCTTCTTGTCATTCTTCTTCTCTTTCTTCTTCTTCTCATTCTTCTTCTCTTTCTTCTTCCTCTCATTCTTCTTCTCTTTCTTCTTCTTCCCATTCTTCTTTTTCTAATTCTTCTTCTTCTTCTCATTCTTCTTTTTCTAATTCTTCTTCTTCTTCTCATTCTTCTTTTTCTAATTCTTCTTCTTCTTCTCATTCTTCTTTTTCTAATTCTTCTTCTTCATCTCATTCTTCTTTTTCTAATTCTTCTTCTTCTTCTCATTCTTCTTTTCTAATTCTTCTTCTTCTCATTCTTCTTCTTCCAATTCTTCTTCTTCTTATCAATTTTCTTCTCCCCATTCTTCTTCTTCTTCTCATTCTCCTTCTTCTCATACTTCTTCTCATACTTCTTCTCATTCTTCTTCTTCTCATTCTTCTTCGTTTTTATTCTTCTTCTTTTTCTTCTTCTTCTCATTCTTCTTATTCTCATTCTTCTTTTTCTCATTCTTCTTCTTGTCATTCTTCTTCTCATTCTTCTTTTTATTTTCCTTTTTGTCATTCTTCTTCTTGTCATTCTTCTTCTCATTCTTCTTTTTCTTTTCCTTTTTTCTCATTCTTCTTCTTCTCATTCTTCTTCTTCATTGTTCTTCTTCTTCATTCTTCTTCTTCTCATTCTTCTTCTTCTCATTCTTCTTCTTCTCATTTTCTTCTTCTTCTTTCTTCTTCTTCTTCTTTATTCTTCTCGTCATTCTTCTTCTTCTCATTCTTCTTCTTCTAATTCTTCTTCTTCTCATTCTTCTTCTTCTCATTGTTCTTCTTGTCATTCTTCTTCTTCTCATTCTTCTTCTCATTCTTCTTCTTCTCCATTCTTCTTCTCTTCTTCTTCTTCTCATTCTTCTTCTTCTCATTTCTTCTTTTCATTCTTCTTCTCATTCTTCTTCTTCTCATTCTTCTTCTTCTTCTTCTTCTTCTTCTTCTCATTCTTCTTCTTCTTCTTCTTCTTCTCATTCTTCTTCATTCTCTTCTTCTTTCTTCTTCATTTCTTCTTCTTCTTCTTCTTCTTCTCATTCTTCTTCTTCTTCTCTTCTTCCCATTCTTCTTCTTCTTCTCATTCTTCTTCTTCATTCTTCTTCTTCTTCTCATTCTTCTTCTTCTCATTTCTTCTTCTCATTCTTCTTCTTCTCATTCTTCTTCTTTTTCATTCTTCTTCTCATTCTTCTTCTTCTCATTCTTCTTCTTCTCATTCTTCTTCTTCTTTCTTCTTCTTCTCATTCTTCTTCTTCTTCTTCTTCTTCTTCTTCTCATTCTTCTTCTTCTCATTCTTCTTCTCTTTCTTCTTCTTTCTTCTTCTTCTTCTTTCTTCATTCTTTCTTTCTTCTTCTTCTCATTTCATTCTTCATTCTTCTTCTTCTTCTTCTTCATTCTTCTTCTCTTTCTTCTTCTTCTCATTCTTCTTCTCTTTCTTCTTCTTCTCATTCTTCTTCTCTTTCTTCTTCTTCTCATTCTTCTTCTTCTTTTTCTTTCTTCTTTCTCATTTTAATTCTTCTTTCTTCTTCTTCTCATTCTTCTCTTTCTTCTTCTTCTTCTCTTTCTTCTTTTCTTCTTCTTCTTTCTTCTTTCTTCTTCTTCTTCTCATTCTTCTTCTCTTTCTTCTTCTTCTCATTCTTCTTCTCTTTCTTCTTCTTCTTATTCTTCTTCTTTTTCTTCTTCTTCTTCTTTCTTCTTCTTCTTCTTCTTCTTCTTCTCATTCTTCTTCTTCTCATTCTTCTTCTCATTCTTCTTCTTCTTCTTCTTCTTCTTCTTCTTCTCATTCTTCTTCTTCACATTCTTCTTCTTCTCATTCTTCCTCTCATTCTTCTTCTTATTCTTCTTCTTCTCTTTCTTCTTCCTCTCATTCTTCTTCTCTTTCTTCTTCTTCCCATTCTTCTTTTTCTAATTCTTCTTCTTCTTCTCATTCTTCTTTTCTTTTCTTCTTTCTTCTTCTTCTTCATTCTTCTTCTTCTTCTTCTTCTTCTTCTCATTCTTCTTTTTCTAATTCTTCTTCTTCATCTCATTCTTCTTTTTCTAATTCTTCTTCTTCTTCTCATTCTTCTTCATCTCATTCTTCTTTTTCTAATTCTTCTTCTTCTTCTCATTCTTCTTTTTCTAATTCTTCTTCTTCTCATTCTTCTTCTTCCAATTCTTCTTCTTCTTATCAATTTTCTTCTCCCCATTCTTCTTCTTCTCATACTTCTTCTCATTCTTCTTCTTCTCATACTTCTTCTCATTCTTCTTCTTCTCATACTTCTTCTCATTCTTCTTCTTCTCATTCTTCTTCTTTTTATTCTTCTTCTTTTTCTTCTTCTTCTCATTCTTCTTATTCTCATTCTTCTTTTTCTCATTCTTCTTCTTGTCATTCTTCTTCTCATTCTTCTTTTTATTTTCCTTTTTGTCATTCTTCTTCTTGTCATTCTTCTTGTCATTCTTCTGTTTATTTTCCTTTTTGTCATTCTTCTTCTTCTCATTCTTCTTCTCATTGTTCTTCTCGTCATTCTTCTTCTTCTCATTGTTCTTCTCGTCATTCTTCTTCTTCTTATTGTTCTTCTCGTCATTCTTCTTCTTCTCATTATTCTTCTCGTCATTCTTCTTCTTCTCATTGTTCTTCTTGTAATTCTTCTTCTTCTCATTGTTCTTCTCGTCATTGTTCTTCTTGTCATTCTACTTCCTCTCATTCTTCTTCTCATTCATCTTCTTCCCATTCTTCTTCTTATCCTTCTTCTTGTCATTCTTCTTCTTCTCATTCTTCTTCCTCTCATTCTTCTTCTCATTCCTTTTCTTCTCATTGTTCTTCTTCCCATTCTTCTTCTTCTTCTCATTCTTCCCATTCTTCTTCTTCTTCTCATTCTTCCCATTCTTCTTCTTCTTCTCATTCTTCCCATTCTTCTTCTTCTTCTCATTCTTCTTCTTCTCATTCTTCTTCTTACTTCTTCTTCTTCTTATTCTTCTTCTTCTCATTCTTCTTCTTTTCATTCTTCTTGTCTGTTTTATTCTTCTTCATTCTTTCTTCTTCTTCATATTCTTCTCTTTTTTCTTCTTCTCTTCTTTCTTCTTCTTCTCATTCTTCTTCTCTTTCTTCTTCTTCTCATTCTTCTTCTCTTTCTTCTTCTTCTCATTCTTCTTCTCTTTCTTCTTCTTCTCATTCTTCTTCTCTTTCTTCTTCTTCTCATTCTTCTTCTCTTTCTTCTTCTTCTCATTCTTCTTCTCTTTCTTCTTCTTCTCATTCTTCTTCTCTTTCTTCTTCTTCTCATTCTTCTTCTCTTTCATCTTCTTCTTATTCTTCTTCTTTTTCTGCTTCTTCTTATTCTTCTTCTCATTCTTCTTCTTCTCATTCTTCCTCTCATTCTTCTTCTTCTCATTCTTCCTCTCATTCTTCTTCTTATTCTTCTTCTTCTCATTCTTCTTCTTCACATTCTTCTTCTTCTCATTCTTCATTTTGTCATTATCCTTCTCATTCTTCTTCTTCTTCTTCTTCTTCTCATTCTTCTTCTTTTCATTCTTCTTGTCATTCTTCTTCTCTTTCTTCTTCTTCTCATTCTTCTTCTCTTTCTTCTTCCTCTCATTCTTCTTCTCTTTCTTCTTCTTCCCATTTCTTCTTTTCTCATTCTTCTTCTTCTTCATTCTTCTTTTTTCATTCTTCTTCTTCTTCTCATTCTTCTTTTTAATTCATTCTTCTTCTTCTTCTTCTTCTTTTTCTTCTTCTTCTTCTTCATCTCATTCTTCTTTTTCTAATTCTTCTTCTTCTTCTCATTCTTCTTTTTCTAATTCTTCTTCTTCTCATTCTTCTTCTTCCAATTCTTCTTCTTCTTATCAATTTTCTTCTCCCCATTCTTCTTCTTCTTCTTCTTCTTCTTACTTCTTCTCATTCTTCTTCTTCTCATTCTTCTTCTTTTTTATTCTTCTTCTTTTTCTTCTTCTTCTCATTCTTCTTATTCTCATTCTTCTTTTTCTCATTCTTCTTCTTGTCATTCTTCTTCTCATTCTTCTTTTTATTTTCCTTTTTGTCATTCTTCTTCTTGTCATTCTTCTTCTCATTCTTCTGTTTATTTTCCTTTTTGTCATTCTTCTTCTTCTCATTCTTCTTCTCATTCTTCTTCTCGTCATTCTTCTTCTTCTCATTCTTCTTCTCGTCATTCTTCTTCTTCTCATTCTTCTTCTTCTCATTCTTCTTCTTCTCATTCTTCTTCTTCTCAATTCTTCTTCTTCTTCATTTTCTTCTTTTCATTCTTTTCTTCTTGTCATTCTTCTTCTCATTCTTCTTCTCATTCATCTTCTTCCCATTCTTCTTCTTATCCTTCTTCTTGTCATTCTTCTTCTTCTCATTCTTCTTCTTCTCATTCTTCTTCTCATTCTTCTTCTTCTCATTCTTCTTCTTTTCATTCTTTCTTCTTCTTCTCATTCTTCTTCTTCTTCTTCTTCTTCTCATTCTTCTTCATTCTTCTTCTTCTTCTTCTTCTCTTCTTCTTCTTCTTCTTCTTCTTCTTCCCCGTTCTTCTTCTTCTTCTCATTCTTCTTCTTCTTCTCATTCTTCTTCTTGTTCATTCTTCTTCTCATTCTTCTTCTTTCATTCTTCTTCTTCTCATTTTATTCTTCTCTTTCTTCTTCTTCAAATATTCTTCTCTTTTTCTTCTTCTCCTTCTTCTCTTTCTTCTTCTTCTCATTCTTCTTCTTTTCTTCTTCTTCTCATTCTTCTTCTCTTTTTCTTCTTCTTCTCATTCTTCTTCTTCTCTTTCTTCTTTCTTCTTCTTCTCATTCTTCTTCTTCTTCTTTCTTCTTCTCATTTTCTTCTTCTTCTCATTCTTCTTCTTTCTTCTTCTTCTTCTCATTCTTCTTCTCTTTCTTAACTTCTCATTCTTCTTTCTTTTTTCTTCTTCTCTTTCCTCATTCTTAACTTCTTCTTTCTTTCTCATTCTTCTTCTTATTTCTTCTTCTTCTTCTTTTACTTCTTCTTATTCTTCTTCTCATTCTTCTTCTTCTCATTCTTCCTCTTTCTTCTTCTTCTCATTCTTCCTCTCATTCTTCTTCTTATTCTTCTTCTTCTCATTCTTCTTCTTCACATTCTTCTTCTTCTCATTCTTCATTTTGTCATTATCCTTCTCATTCTTCTTCTTCTTCTTCTTCTTCTCATTCTTCTTCTTTTCATTCTTCTTGTCATTCTTCTTCTCTTTCTTCTTCTTCTCATTCTTCTTCTCTTTCTTCTTCCTCTCATTCTTCTTCTTCTTCTTCTTTTTCTTCTTCTTCTCATTCTTCTTCTTCTTTTCTTCTTCTTTTTCTAATTCTTCTTCTTCTTCTCATTCTTCTTTTTCTAATTCTTCTTCTTCATCTCATTCTTCTTTTTCTAATTCTTCTTCTTCTTCTCATTCTTCTTTTTCTAATTCTTCTTCTTCTCATTCTTCTTCTTCCAATTCTTCTTCTTCTTATCAATTTTCTTCTCCCCATTCTTCTTCTTCTTCTCATTCTTCTTCTTCTCATACTTCTTCTCATTCTTCTTCTTCTCATTCTTCTTCTTTTTTATTCTTCTTCTTTTTCTTCTTCTTCTCATTCTTCTTATTCTCATTCTTCTTTTTCTCATTCTTCTTCTTCTCATTCTTCTTCTCTTTCTTCTTCTTCTCATTCTTCTTCTCTTTCTTCTTCTTCTCATTCTTCTTCTTCTCATTCTTCTTCTCTTTCTTCTTCTTCTCATTTCTTCTTCTTCTTTCTTCTTCTTCTCATTCTTCTTCTTTTCTCTTTTCTTTCTTCTTCTCATTCTTCTTCTCTTTCTTCTTCTTCTTATTCATCTTCTTCTTCTGCTTGTTCTTATTCTTCTTCTCATTCTTCTTCTTCTCATTCTTCCTCTCATTCCTTCTTCTTCTCATTCTTCCTCTCATTCTTCTTCTTCTCATTCTTTCTCTCATTCTTCTTCTTCTCATTCTTCTTTTCTCATTCCTCTTCCTCCCAGTCTTCTTTTTATTCTTCCTCTTCTCATTCTCCTTCTTCACATTCTTCTTCTTCTCATTCTTCATTTTCTCATTATTCTTCTCATTCTTCTTCTTATTCTTCTTCTTCTCATTCTTCTTCTTTTCATTCTTCTTGTCATTTTTATTCTTCTCATTCTTCTCTTTCTTCTTCTTCTCATACTTCTTCTCTTTTTCTTCTTCTTCTTCTTCTTCTTCTTCTTCTTCTCATTCTTCTTCTTCTCATTCTTCTTCTTCGTTCTTCTTTTCTCATTCTTTCTTCTCATTCTTCTTCTTCTCATTCTTCTTCTCATTCTTCTTCTTCTCATTCTTCCTCTCATTCTTCTTCTTCTCATTCTTCCTCTCATTCTTCTTCTTCTCATTCTCCCTCTCATTCTTCTTCTTCTGATTCCTCTTCCTCTCATTCTGCTTATTCTTCCTCTTTTCATTCTTCTTCTTCACATTCTTTTGCTTCTCATTCTTCATCTTCTCATTATTCTTCTAATTCTTCTTCTCTTTCTTCTTCATCTCATTCTTCTTCTCTTTCTTCTTCCTCTCATTTTTCTTCTCTTTCTTCTTCTTCCCATTCTTCTTTTTCTAATTCTTCTTCTTCTTCTCATTCTTCTTTTTCTAATTCTTCTTCTCCTCATTCTTCTTCTCATTCTTCTTCTTCTAATTCTTCTTCTTTTCATTCATCTTCTTGTAATTCTTCTTCTTCTCATTCTTCTTCTTCTAATTCTTCTTCTTCTTCTCATTCTTCTTCTTCTATTTCTTCTTCTTCACATTCTTATTCTTCTCATTCTTCATCTTCTCATTCTTCTTCTCATTATTCTTCTCTTTGTTCTTCTTCTCATTATTCTTCTCTTTGTTCTTCTTCTCATTCTTCTTTTTCTTATTCTTCTTCTTCTTCTCATTCTTCATTTTCTCATTCTTCTTCTTCTCATTCTTCTTCTCAATATTCTTCTTCTCATTCTTCTTCTTCTCATTCTTCTTCTTCTCATTCTTCTTCTTCTCATTCTTCTTCTTCTCATTCTTCTTCTTCTCATTCTTCTTCTCATTCTTCTACTTCATATTCATTATGCTCATTCTTCATCTCTTCTTCTTCTCATTCTTCTTCTTCTCATTCTTCTTCATCCCATTCTTCTTCCTCTCATTCTTCTTCTTATTCTTCTTATTCTCATTCTTCTTCTCATTGTTCTTCTCGTCATTCTTCTTCTTCTCATTGTTCTTCTCGTCATTCTTCTTCTTCTCATTGTTCTTCTCGTCATTCTTCTTCTTGTCATTCTTCTTTCTCTCATTCTTCTTCTCATTCATCTTCTTCAATTCTTCTTCTTATCCTTCTTCTTGTCATTCTTCTTCTTCTCATTCTTCTTCCTCTCATTCTTCTTCTTCTCATTCTTCTTCCTCTCATTCTTCTTCTCATTCCTCTTCTTCTCATTGTTCTTCTTCCCATTCTTCTTCTTCTTCTCATTCTCCTTCTTATTCTTCTTCTTCTCATTCTTCTTCTTTTCATTCTTCTTGTCATTTTTATTCTTCTCATTCTGCTTCTTCTCATTCTTCTCTTTTATCTTCTTCTCGTTCTTCTATTTCTTCTTCTTCTTCTCATTCTTCTTCTCTTTCTTCTTCTTCTCATTCTTCTTCTCTTTCTTCTTCTTCTCATTCTTCTTCTCTTTCTTCTTCTTCTCTTTCTTCTTCTTCTCATTCTTCTTCTCTTACTTCTTTTCTCATTCTTCTTCTCTTTCTTCTTCTTCTTATTCTTCTTCTTCTTCTTCTTCTCATTCTTCCTCTCATTCTTCTTCTTCTCATTGTTCCTCTCATTCTTCTTCTTCTTCTGCTTCTTCTCATTCTTCTTCTGATTCTTCCTCTCATTCTTCGTCTTCTGATTCTTCCTCTCATTCTTCTTCTTCTCATTCTTCCTCTCATTCTTCTTCTTCTCATTCTTCTTCTTCTCATTCTTCTTCCTCTCATTCTTCTTCTTATTCTTCCTCTTCTCATTCTTCTTCTTCTCATTCTTCTTCTTCTCATTCTTCTTCTTCTTCTCATTCTTCTCATTCTTCTTCTCTTTTCTTCTTCCTTCTCTCATTCTTTTTCTCTTTCTTCTTCTTCCCATTCTTCTTTTTCTTCTTCTTCTTTTTCTTCTCATTCTTCTTCTTTTCCAATTATTCTTTTCTTCTTAATCTTCTTCTTCTCATTCTTCTTCTTCTTCTTCTTGTCATTCTTCTTCTTCTCATTCTTCTTCTTTTATTTTTCTTCTTCTCATTCTTCTTCTTTCTCATTCTTCTTCTTCTCATTCTTCTTTACCATTCTTCTTCTTCGTTCATTCTTCTTCTCAATTTCTTCATCCTTCTTCTTCATTCTTAACTTTTCTCATTCTTAACTCTCATTTTCTTCTTCTTCTCATTCTTCTTGTCATTTTTCTTCTTCTCATTCTTCTTCTTGTCATTCTTCTTCTTCTCATTCTTCTTCTTCTCATTCTTCTTCTTCTCATTCTTCTTCTTCTCATTTTTCTTCTTCTCATTCTTCTTCTTGTCTTTTCTCATTCTTCTTTTTGTCATTTTCTTCATTCTCTTTCTTCTTGTTCTTCTCGTCATTCTTCTTCATTCGTCTTCCTCTTGTCATTCTTCTTCTTCATTCTTCCTTCTTCTCATTCTTCTTCTTCTTATTCTTCATCTTCTCATTCTTCTTCTCTTTTTCTTCTTCTCATTCTTCTTCTCTTTCTTCTTCTTCTCATTCTTCTTCTCTTTGTTCTTCTTCTTCTTCTTCTTCTTCTTCTAATTCTTCTTCTCCTCATTCTTAACTTCTCATTCTTCTTCTTCTTGTCATTCTTCTTCTTTTTTCTTCTTCTTCTCATTCTTCTTCTTCTAATTCTTCTTCTTCTCATTCTTCTTCTTCTAATTCTTCTTCTTCTCATTCTTCTTCTTCTTATTCTTCTTCTTCTTCTCATTCTTCTTCTTCCCATTCTTCTTCTTCTTCTCATTCTTCTTCTTCTCATTCTTTTTCTTCTCATTCTTTTTCTTCTCATTCTTCTTCTTCTCATTCTTCTTCTTTTTCTTTCTTCTTCTTTTCTTCTTCTTCTCATTCTTCTTCTCATTCTTCTTCTTCTCATTCTTCTTCATTTCATTCTTTTCTTCTCTTTCTTCTTCTTCTCATTCTTCTTCTCTTTCTTTCTTCTTCTTCACTTCTTCTTCTTCTCGATTCTTCTTCTTCTCTTCTTCTTCTTCTCATTCTTCTTCTCTTTCTTCTTCTTCTCATTCTTCTTCTTCTTCATTCTTCTTCTCCTTCTTTCTTCTTTCTTCTTCTTCTTCTTCTTTATTCTTTCTTCTTCTTCTCTTTCTTCTTCTTCTCATTCTTCTTCTTTCTTCTTCTTCTCATTCTTCTTCTCTTTCTTCTTCTTCTCATTCTTCTTCTTCTCTTTCTTCTTCTTCTCATTCTTCTTCTTTCTTCTTCTCATTCTTCTTCTTCTAATTCTTCTTTCTTCTTCTCATTGTTCTTCTTCTTCTCCCTTCTTCTTCTTCTCATTCTTCTTCTTCTCATTCTTCTTCTTTCTTCTTCTTCTTTTCTTCTTCTTCTTCTTCTTCTTCTTCTTCTTCTTCTTCTTCTTTCTTCTTCTTCTTCTTCTTCTTTCTTAACTTAACTTCTTCTTCTTCTTCAAATTCTTCTTCTTCTCGATTCTTCTTCTTCTCATTTCTTCTTCTCTCTTCATTCTTCTTCTTCTCATTCTTCTTTTTCTCATTCTTCTTCTTCTCATTCTTCTTCTTCTCATCTTCTTCTTCTCATTTTCTTCTTCTTCTCATTCTTTTTTTTTTTCTTATTCTTCTTTTTCTTCATTTTCTTTTCTTTTCGTTCTTCTTCTTCTTCTTCTTCTTCTTCTTCTCATTCTTCTTCTATTTCTTCTTCTTCTCATTGTTGTTCTCATTCTTCTTCTCATTCTTCTTCTTCGCTCTTCTTCTTTTCATTCTTGTTCTCATTCTTCTTCTTATTTTTTCTTCTTCTTGTTCTCATTCTTCTTCTTTCATTTTTCTTCTTCTCTTTCATTCTTCTTCTTCCATTTTCTTCTCAAACTTCTTCTTCTCATTCTTCTTCTTCATTCTTAACTTCTTCTCATTCTTCTTCTTCTCATTCTTCTTCTTCATTCTTCTTCTTCTCATTCTTCTTCTTCTCATTCTTCTTCTTCTCATTCTTCTTCTTCTCATTCTTCTTCTCTCATTCTTCTTTCCCCATTTTCTTCTTCTTTCTTCTTCTTTTTCTTCTTCTTCTTTCTTCTTCTCCATTCTTCTTCTCTTTCTTCTTCTTCTTCTTCTTCTTCTTATTTCTTCTTCTTCTTCTTCTTCTCATTCTTCATCTTATTCTTCTTCTCATTCTTCTTCTTCTTCTTTCTTCTTCTCTTTCTTCTTCTTCTTCTCATTCTTTTTCCTTTCATTCTTAACTTTCTCATTCTTCTTCTTCTCATTTTCTTCTCCTTATGTTCTTCTTCCTCACATTCTTAACTTCACATTCTACTTGTTCTTCTTCTTTCTCTTCTTCTTCTTCTCATTCTTCTTCATCTTATTCTTCTTCTTCTCATTCTTCTTCTTCTCATTCTTCTTCTTCATATTCTTCTTCTTCTCATTCTTCTTCTTCTTATTCTTCTTCTCATTCTTCTTCTTCTCATTCATCTTTTTCTCATTTTCCTTCTTCTCATTCTTCTTCTTCTCATTCTTTTTCTTCTCATTCTTCTTCTTCTCATTCTCTTCTTCTTCTTCTCATTCTTCTTTTCATTTTCTTCTTCTCATTCGTCTTCTTCTCATTCTTTTCCTCTCATTCTTCTTTTTTCTTTCTTTTTCTTCTCATTATTCTCCTTCTCATTTTCTTCTTCCGTCATTCTTCTTCTTCATTCTTCTTCTTCTTCTTCTTCTTCTTCTTCTTGTCATTCTTCTTCTTCTTCTTCTTCATTGTTCTTCTTGTCATTCTTCTTCTTGTCATTCTTCTTTTTCTCATTCTTCTTCTTCATTCTTCTTCTTCTTCATTTCTTCTTCTTCTTCTCATTCTTCTTCTTCTCCATTCTTCTTCTTCTCATTTCTTCTTCTTCTCATTCTTCTTCTCCCATTCTTCTTCTTCTCATTCTTCATCTCATTCTTCTTCTTTTTGATTCATTTTTTCTCATTCTTCATCTTCTCATTTCTTCTTTCTTCTCATTGTTCTTCTTCTTCTCATTCTTCTTCTTCTCATTCTTCATCTTCTCATTTTTCTTCTTCTCATTCTTTTCTTCCCATTCTTCTTCTTCTTAACATTCTTCATCTTCTCATTTTTCTTCTTCTTCTTCTTTTCTCATTCTTCTTCTTCTCATTCTTCAAATTCTTCTTCTTCTTCTTCTCATTCTTCTTCTTCTTATTCTTGTACTCATTCTTCTTTTTCTCATTCTTTTTCTCATTTTCTTCTTCTCATACTACTTAACATTCTTCTTCTTCTTTCTCATTCTTTTCTTCTTCTCATTTTCTTCTTCTCATTCTTCTTCTTCTCATTCTTCTTTTCTCATTCGTCTTCTTCTCATTCTTCTTCTTCTCACTCTTCTTCTACTCATTCTTCTTCTTCACATTGTTCTTCTCATTCTTCTTCTTCTTCTCATTCTCATTCTTCTTCTTATTCTTCTTTTCTTCTTCTTCATTCTTCTTATTCTTCTTCTTCTTATTCTTCTTTTTCTCATTCTTCTTCTTCTCATTCTTCTTCTTCTCAAAAACAAATCTCCACACTTGTTCAATGAACAAAACTTTTGACAGAGGTCACCAAAAATTAATCTCTTGACGAAAGTTACGACTTGAAGAAAATCAGCAAAACATGGATGACTGGACAATTCAATCCCCTCGGGGCCGAACCTCGTGCGAAAATCAAAAAACAAAAGCAGGTCCTCGATTACATTATCAAAACTGTTGAAAACAATATACCTTTAGGACAGAGTATTGGAAAGAATTCCATCTCTTGTCTAAAAAGATTCAATCATAGAACACGCAGAGATATAAATATCTTCCTATTGGGTGTGTCCCGATAGTATCAAACCTTTAATTGATATGGGTTTAGATAGTAAGGCGTCCTCATGTGTCTTAGAGATATTAGACACAACAAATTTGAGTTCTTTGATGAACACGATGAAACAAGCTTGGGTCAGGACGGTATATTTCCAACTGTTATCTAACAAGACTGTGAGTCTAATGGATAGAAATATTTTGGACTCAACTCTTCCTTAACATCCAATTTTAACGGTTTTAGATATGAAGGAAGGATATTCGCGACCAAATCTCTGAGATTGATGCAATTAAGCGAATACTTGTGCTTGAAGTCCTTCTAAAACCTGAGAAAAGAGTGAAACTACTTTGTTCATTACTGATATGACAAAGGCTAATGTTTCCCTTCCTAGAACAATCAAATGGGAGGACAAATGGCGGCTTCTGAAAAATGGATCATGGAAAAGTAACCGGTGATTCGAGGAGACCAGCACCACCAAATCAATTTTATTAAACAAGATAATTCTGGCAAGGGTTGAAATCCAGCTTTGATGGGAGAAATTCTTTCTCTTCCAGGAATAGAGGCCCTAGGACCTATAGGTTTCGTTTTGGGGCCCTTGTTCACAATAGAACCTGCATCATTAGCTAGGTCCGTATCCTGTGGACCAACTAAACTAGAGAGTAAATAATACTTCCCCAATTCCCGTCAATTTACAAAGACATGAATTATGACCAAAAGTCTAACCAGTCCAACATACTCTTCTATGATGGTCGCCCATATGAATCATAGGATCTTTATCGCCAGTTGTGGAAACCCTCGGGGAAGACTTTCGCTCTGAAAACAAACTTGAGATTGGTTTTCCAAAATTACAAGGGTAAAAAAATTAAAAAATCAATCTAGGTATCATGTTCGTGTGATACTGAAACTCAAGTTCCTTTCTTTGATTGGTTTCATGCATGCTCAATCAAAAGAAAATCAATTATCCTTGGCAGGTTGATGTTATTATTTAACCGAATCAGTCAGAGGAATAAACTGAGGTTATTAAGGATGGTAAAAGATAATCTGATTTACCTCAGAAATTCGGTTTCAAATCCTAAATTAAAAGATACTAATGACCAGCCGTCATAGCATCCGCACCAAACCAAAAGATCCCCGAAAGAAGATGTCAAACCTCATGACATTAAAGGATTAATGGAACAAACAAATTACACAAATAAATATCTCCCAGAATTTTAGGTAATAAAATTGATAAAGTTAAAACTTTAGTCAAACCTAATCTTGAAGAACCATCAAACGTATTCTCGAATAAGCCTCTCTTCAAGCCATTTAAAATGGTGATAGAGCTCAGAAAGTACTTAAGAGTTGAAATAAATTGAAAAATTTTTTGAAAATGTTGATCTTGAAAGATTAATAGCGATTAAGGCCATTTCCCGAACAATCTGATCGAGTTTCAGGAGTTAGAACCCGGTGCTAGGATAAATGTCCTAGGAAAAGATTACGATGATTCCTCAATCTCTTCTTTTTCTAGAAGCGAAGAAGGTTCAGTCAGTGAAAGAAATTCAATAAAAAGGTGAGATGCTTTAAATCTGATCCAGTCGTAGATCTTCCTCTAAGCTACAATACCAAAAGGCCTCTGTTGACCTTATCTTAGAAGAAAGGCGTGAAGAAACTTTAGGTCTGTGTAATGCAAACAATATCTATGAATGGAACATAGATGCTCAAAGCTGAGTATAATATTGTGACTGCTTCAACACACATGTCATGAGTGGCTACTCACGCCGTCAGACAACCCATGATGGTTCTGTGAAGATGTTATAGTTAACATCTTAGTTTCCGGAGTTCTACTGGATGACTAAAAAGGTTGGATGGGATAATCGTCTCAGCAGAAGACCAACTCAAACGATTTCTGGAAGCTGTTGGGACCAGCCAAGATGGTAGAGTCATAACAATGTGATGATTAGAAGAATTCTGATTCCCGTGAATACATTAATATTCACATAACCGAGCATTTCATAGGAATCCATCTTTATGGAAGGATGAGTCGCAGTGCACCAATTTAAGGTGTAGAACTACAGGAGATTTCAGATCTTATAAGGACACCTTCTTTGGCCAGAGTTTACTGCTCAGAAGATTGTCATCAGCAGCTTTTTCTGGAAAGGAGAAATTCCTTGCAGGACTTCCAAAATCTTTAGGAGACGAAAGTTAGGAATAAAATCCGAAGCCATGATCCTAAAGGAGAAATTCCCATATGATGGTCTTACATATGACAATGAGTCCTCTGCCTGTCCAGAGAGTAGCACTGAGGAACATTTGTCAGGACGATAAGATCGAGATCCAATTAAAGAAAGGAGATTCGTGAAAAACTTGAGAATTAGGATCATGCCGCAGACAATTTGGTCTCCCGGCTTAGCAGACAGAGTAAAGAGAGACATCAGCAAAACGACCTCTCACTCTGCAGGACCCAGACCTGAGGCTGAGATGGAAGGAAAAACAAAAATGAACAACCTAAAAGCAAAAGAGCAGGACCGAGGAAGAAGGAGCTAATGAGCCACCGGTCACATTGTTTCAGAGTGTGGGAAGAAAGGTCACAGTAGCAGATTTTTGCTGGTTAAAAACAAGATTAAAGCAATTGACCTTCGTCCTCAAGTAGAGGACCAAATCAATAAACTTTTTAATCGATCTCGGATGAAGAATCAATAAAGAATCTTCAGAAGAAAACACTAAAGGTCTTCAGCATGATGATGAATGAATCATCATCATCCTACGGAAGGAAAGAATCTTCTACGAAATAAATGTTTTGACAAAAGAACAAAATCTCTTGTTTGAGGTAATAGAAAACATCTACGATCCTCGAGAAAATGGTTTTCCTTAAACCAACTTATCATTAGAGGTTAAAACAAGACCTAAAAACTTGATTAACCCGATAATAAATTTGGCGTTAGTAAAATTTTTAGAAAACTTGAAATAGGTTTCCACCTCTAAACCAACCACAATTCAGGACCTCAGGAAGAAATAAGAAATCTTAAGCTGGAAATCAAAGACCTTAAAAACTCCAACAAGACCTTCATTCAGTTATGTTAGCACAAATTGGATGGAAAGGAAAATGAGATCTACTGGATCATCTGATTCTAGTAGAAGTGAATCTTACTGATGAAGGTTCTGATAAAATCATGGGTTTTAATCAAAAGATTAGAATCCGGAAATTTTACATCACATCAAGTGTCATTAAGGATTTTGTTCTTGAAACTTTGGCCTTATTTGACACAGGTGCTGATTCAGACTGTATCTTAGAGATTAATTCCTACTAAATGCTTTGAAAAACTCAGGAAAAGCTTAGCACAGCTAAGCGGTTCTAAGTTAAAAATCAA
>JAENHJ010000399.1:0-34257 GCA_025330945.1 Mucuna pruriens | reverse complement strand
TGAAGTTACGTATTGCCTAAGTATCGCATTTCGCTACGTTCTTCATCGACGCAAGAGCTCAGATAACCGCTGCCAGAGTCATTTTGTATGTCATGTGTCAAGGTCCGCTGGCCGCCGTCTCCTGCCCGCGAAGATTCACACCAGCTGAGTTCCTCGCGCACGAAGCACCGGTTTATGTTTTGGCGAGAGGAGGTGAAGGGGCGACCGCCCCGCCACTGCCGGGAGGACCGGTCTGTCCGAGAACAGCCCCGAGCGCCCCATCGAACTTATTTGTCCCAGGATGAACCAAGTTCGCCACGAACTTGTCATGCTCAAACGACAACGATCTTCCGCAGTTCACCACTAAACCCAGAAAGAATTTCTCCTTCCTAAATGATAGCTCAGTGACTTCACAACGCCCAAGATAACCGCCCACGCCGCCCCATCCTAACACTTCACCTAATTCATTCAATCCATATGAGCGACCAAAGTACAAAGCGGCGTGGATGAGTCAACGCGAATCGACGACTCGCGCCTACTAGGAATTCCTCGTTGAAGACCACAATTGCAATGATCTATCCTCATCACGATGAAATTTCAAAGATTACCCGGCCCGCCCAAGGCCATAGACTCGCTGAATACATCACAGCGGCGCCTGCATCTGGGCAGCATCAGCTGCACTAGTATCGCTCAAACTTCCGTGGCCTATGCCACCATAGTCCCTCTAAGAGCCCGCCCAAGGGCAACTTCCACATAGCACATTTAGAAAGCCTGACGTCCCTGCTCTAAACTAACTAACCACAAATCGCCCACCAAATTAAGAATCCAGCCATGCACCACCACCCATAGAATCAAGAAAGAGTTACCGGCCAATCCTTACTATGTCTGACTCCGTAGTTTCCCCTGTTGAGTCAATTAAGCTTGTGCTCCACTCGTGGTGCCCTTCCGCTACTCCTTTGTTTCAAATTTAATGCGACTATACTCCTGAACCCAAAGACTTTGATTTTCTCATATGTGCTGGGCCGAGTCCTAAAAGAAACGTCCCACCATCCTCGGCCTGCATCGCTTATGGTTGTAGACTAGACGATCCGATCGGCTTCGAGCCTCCCAACTTTCGCTCCTGATTAATGAAAACATCCTTGCAACAAGCTCGCAGCTTGTTCCGCTCTTCATAAATCCAAGAATTTCACCTCGACTATGAAATACTAATGCCCCCTGATCGTCCCCTCGTTAATCATTCGATCCCGGGCGTGCCAACACAATAGATCGTAATCCTGTGGTGTTATCCCATGCTAATGTATCCAGAGCGAGGGCTTGCTTTGAGCACTCTAATTTCTTCAAAGTAACAGCACCGAGGCACTGTCTTGGCCGCTTAAGGCCAGGAGCGCATCGCCATAGGACGAGCCGACGCGACAATTGAAAGGACCGATCGACCCAACCTAAGGTCCAACTACGAGCTTTTTTAATCGCAACAACTTAAATATACGCTTATTGGAGCTGGAATTACGCGCTGCTGGCACCAGATTCTGCTCCTCCAATGGATCCGTTAAGGATTTAGATTAAAATTATTCTAATTACTGCACTAACAGCCTCCGCATTGTTATTTATTGTCACTGCCTCCCGTGGCCGATCACTGGGTACTGCAGCGCCTCGCCGCCTTCCTCGATAAAGCCGTCAGCCCTCCGAATCGAACCCGCACTTCCGCCACTCCGTCACCACCATGGAAGCCATCATCCTACCATCTAAAGTTGATAGTAGAATTGATCGATGCGCCGCCGACAAAGCGCCGTAAGCGATCCACGGTTACATCCAATCATCAAAGCAATGCAGCCTCGCTGCACTTTATCTAATAAATGCATCCCTTCCGTAAGTCGGGGCTGTTGCACGGATAGCTCTAGAATTACTACTAATATCCGAGTAAAGATACCATCAAACAAACTTATAATCGAATGATTGAAACATATTCGTAGCTTCACAATCAATTAGTTCGAGTTTTGTACACATGCATAGCTTAATCTTCGACAAGCATATGACATCGGGTGTGATCAACCAGAAGATTAGCGAACGACTCGCACGTGAGCCGCTGACCACAGATGGTCGACAGGACTCAGGCAAAAGGTCTCAAGGCAACCAGATTTTGTAGGAACGCAGCGAGGCACCAGACCCCCTGTCCGCGTACCATCCAAAAGAAAGCTCACAAGACGTGCCACGAGGTCGACCTGCCCCGACGGGACCGCGTAGACTTCAAGATCCCCGACTCCCCGAAGAGGCCTCGAAGGAACGCTATGGTGCAATTCAAAACCAGCATCTTGGTAGGGCAACACAGAACCAAAAGATGCCTCAACGCCATAGAGTGAAGGTGACATTGATTGACTGAGATACACCACTGCCCAATTCTGAGCTGCATAACAAACATCCTTGCAGCAACCACACGCCATAACCCAACACCACCCGAACGACACCCCCGCAATGCCGGAAGGCATGCGAAGCATCAGCACGCAGCCAGATCGCTAGGCAAAGGAGGAGACCCCCTGAACAAGAGAAAGGAAGTTCATCTTAGCCGCCCTTCCACAAAATAAAAACCAAAGGGACCGGCGAGAATGACTAGAAAAGAGGCACACCATGCCCATTTTTGCTTTGACAGCGAACGGTGTAGAGGCGTTGCGGCCAGCTCACAGCAAACGACCACAAGGAGGAGGCAACGCATTTTGGTCAAGGAGAAGAAAAGACACCAGACCAGCACAAGAGAATGTGGTCTGGGAGAGAAAACACTGCAGCAAGGCACGAGGGACGGGACGGTGGATGGAGAAAAGACTTGCACGGGCGCCGAGCACACGAGGAAGCGGATGTGATGCCCCAACCTACCGGCTGACATTTAGGAGTGAGTGGGAGGACGTGAGATGCCCCAACCCCGACCGCGGGTCTAGCCAAGGCCCACAAAGAACACATAAAGCAAGAGTACAGCAAGAGCGTGATCCAAGAAAAATCATGGACAAATATAAAAACTCAGGGACCATGGATCACACAAGGAGGCGCCGCCCAAGCATCAAGCGTGTTAGACCAAGACCAACCCCGTGCTTTCTAACAGTGTGTATGTAGGTAATGACCGCCAGACGGTGTCATCAAGGCCGCTAGCTTGCCGGGTCGCTGCGGTGGCACCACCAACCGATTGCATATCACTCTTATTGAATGGTAGAACACCCACGCCGAAAGGCATGTACTGACGTATCGCCACCGATGCATTCGCAAACCCGCCCGATCACTTTCAAAACAAGGGCACGCTCAGCTTGGAGAATTCTCCCATCGCCCAAGAAAGCATTGCCCAAGCATCACTCGTGCTAGACTAAGCCATGCCACGAAACCCAACACAAATTTCGAGGATCGACATTCATCTACCGAAAGTTCGGCCAAGATCTCAAGCATGGACGATCAAATCGACGCACTAATCACCCAAAACCATGGGAAAAATGACCCACATGCCACGGGAAGGCTTGTGTGAGCTGCGTGGGAGTGGAAGTCCCATGGAAGTCGGCACCAAACCACCGTGGGCGTGGGGTTCGGTTTTGGTGAGCATGTTCCCTAATAGGAGATATGCAAACCAAAATCAGCATAAAGTAGATACCTCGAGTAGACATAAGTCCAGCATCTTACCTGTGAGGGCGAATTTTGGTGCGAGCTAGTGATCGCTCGTAGTAATAATCATATACTCCTCGTCCACCAAAGTTACGGCAATTTCGACAAGGGAATCATTTTTAAAAGTTTTTAAAGTGGCTAAAATACATAAAATCGGGAAAATGGAAAAGCACCTGAGATCGGTAATCTTGACGTGAAGTGCAATGGAACTCACACAATAATACTATAAACAATGTGTCCACAAAATCTGAAAAGCCACGGATCAAGGGATCGATTTTTACGATGTCCAAACACAGCAGAAAACGCGAAAATATCCATGGTATTTGAGCTGAAACGTTTTGGTCAGCCAAGCCTTCCCAATGTCACTGGGGTCTAAGGAAAGTATTTTGACACGAAGAAAGCTAAGTTTTATGGCCACGTACTAAGTTTTGGCACCAACGCCAAGTTTCGCACCACGCGGCCCCGTGGCTAAGTGGCACCGCTAAAGCTTCTACTTAAGTTTTCCATCACGTTTTCGATCACCGTGCTCGAAAATCTGGCACGCTTTTGCATCTGACCATCTGTTAAGTCTTTCTGAGCATCTGACGGGCTGTGGAAATCTGACCCATCGCTGGCACCCCAGCCTCAAATTTCCACTAAGCTCGATCACGCTGGCACCGCTGGCTGGTAAATCTGACCAATGCTTTTTGGCACCGCCACCAAAATCCGCTTAAGTTTTCTAGCAATCACGCTAATCGGTGGCTGAGGGCACCGACCACGCTGGCACCGCGGCTCAAAATCTCAGCTAAGTTTTCTGATCACGCTTTTGGCACCGTGGCTATCTGACCTCAGCGCTTGGCACCGCCTGCAAAACTCCGCTAAGTCTGGATCATGTGGCACCGTGGCGACATTCCACGCTGGCACCGCTGCTCAAAAACTCCGCGAGTTTTCTCTCGATCACGCTGTGGCACGGTATGAAATTTCGACCCACGCTTTGGGCACCATGGCTCAGCACTGCCCTTAAGTTTTCTCTCGACCGTGTTTTCGGGCACCGCGATTGAAAACTCCGACCACGCTTTCAAGCACCGCTGCCAAAACCGCTAAGTTTTCGCGATCACGTTTTTAAGCACCGTGGCTGAAATTCCTCGACGACGCTTTTGGCACCATGGCCTGCAAAATCTGGCAAGTTTCTTGATCACGCTGGCACTCGCGGTTGCTGAAATTTCGACCACGTCTTTGGCACGCGCCCGTATCCTGCTAAGTTTTCCGATCAATGCTGCACCGTGATTGAAATTCTCGACCACGCTTTGGCACCGCTGCCTCAAAATCTCGCAAGCTTTCTCGATCACGCTTTTTGGCAGACCGCGGGCTGAAATTCTGACCACGCTGGCATCGCAGCTCAAAATCCGCTAAGTTTTTCTGATCACGCTGGCACGTGAGCTGAAAAATCGACCACGCTTTTGGCACGCTGCTCAAATTTAGCCACGCTTTTTGGCTCATGGCTCACTCAGGGCTAAGTTTTCGATCACGCTTTTTGTCACCGCTTTCAAATTCTATAACGCTTTTGGGATCGTGACTCATTTTGGCTGTTTGTTACCATGCTACCATGGCTTAAAATTTTCGCCCAATTGGTACCTTTGTGAGCCTCAATGACGAACGCAAAGAAAATGATGAAAATTTAGGAATGATTGGAGGGGACGACTGGGGCGACAAGGGCTGAATTCAATGATCGTGGCGTTAGTGCCACTCCGCCACTTGCCATAATACCCCGGCCGTATTTAAGTCGTCTTTTCCGCAAAGGATTCAACTCTGCTGCTTGATGGGAATTACGCTTCATGGCGCCTTACAAGGCTACACCCTCGTGTTCACCAATCCAAGACGCGGTTCTCCGGGGGCCTAAACCCCTACCCGCTGGTCTAAACGAACGACTCGCCGCACCGCTGCCGCCTTCTAGCCCGCCGGATTCGACTTAGAGGCGTTTCAGTCATAATCCAACGCATCTGCAGCTTCACGCTAATCGGCTTTTCAACCAAGCGTGATTTAATTCAATTGCGCGAATCAACTGCTCCTCCTGCATTCAGGTTGAATTACTATCGCGACACCTGCCATCAAGTAAAACCAATCCTGTCTCACGACGGTCTAAAACCTCCAGCACGCTCCCTATCAGTGGTGAACAATCCAACACTTGGTGAATCCTCGCCTACAATGATAGGAAGAGTCGACATCGAAGGATCAAAAAGCAACGTCGCTTATGAACGCTTGGCGCACAAGCCGCTTATCCCTGCGGGTAACTTTTTCCGACACCTCTAGCTTCAAATTCCGAAGGTCTAAGCGATCGATAGGGCCACGCTTTCACTGCTCAGACTCGGATCTGAAATCAGAATCAAACGAAGCTTTACCCTTTGCTCCACACGAGATTTCTGTTTCGCTGAGCTCTATCTTAGACACTCGCGATCTTTTTAACAGATGTGCCGCCTCACCAAACTCCCCACTCGACAATGTCTTCCGCCCGGATCGACCAAATTGGCCAGCCTTGTCCAAAAGAGGGCACGCCCGATTCCACTGAATAAGTAAAATAACGTTAAAGAAGTAGAGATTTCACTTCTCGCGCTTTCCAGCTCCCACTTATCCTACACCTCTCGTCATTTCACAAAGTCGGACTAGAGTCAAGCTCAACAGGTCTTTCTCCCTGATTCCGCCAAGTCTGCTCCTTTGGTCGTGGTTTCGCTGGATAGTAGACAGGACAGTCGAATCTGTCATCCATTCATGCTGCCACCAATTAGATGACGAGCATTTGGCTACCTTAAGAGAGTCATAGTTATTCCCGCCGCTACTCGCTTGGTTGAATTTCTTCACTTTTGACATCTGTGAGCACCAGCAGAAATCACATTGCGTCAACATCCGCAGGACCATCGCAATGCTTTTTGTTTTAATTAAAATCAGCCTGATTCCCTTTGTCCGCATTCGGGCCTGAAGTCGATCGTTCGACGCCCGGGAAGAGGCCCCGGCGGCCTGCTCATCCGTCTCTCTCGACTGCACGTGACATCCGCCTCGGCCATGAGCAGCTCGAAAGCATTCCATCGACAATGACGGGTTCTGGGATCGGATCCCCGTGCCTCAAATCTCAGAGTCAACTTTTTCCCGAGGTTACTTGATCCATTTTTGCCGATTTCCCTTGCCTACATTGTTCCATCGACTCAGGCTGTTCACCTTGGAGACCGATGCGGCTATGAGTCACGACCGGCGCTGAGGCACCTGGCCCTCCTGATTTTCAAGGGTCGGGGCGCACTGACACCACGCTGACGTGAGTGGTTTTTCCACCATGCTGGACCCTACCTCCTGCTGAAAGCTGCTCTGGTGGGCAGGGTCAGTTAAACGTAAAAGATAACTTTTTCCGGCCCCGCCGACGCCTCCGCGACTCTAACGTAGCTGCCACCGCCACGTCCTGCTCAGGAATTTTAACCCGATTCCTTTTTCTGCACGCCACTAAAGCGCTTATCAGACGGCTTCCTCCGTCCTCTAGGATCTGACTAACCCATGTGCAAGTGCCGCTCACATGGAACCTTCCCTCTTCTGGCCTTCAAAGTTCTCTATTTGAATATTTGGCTACTACCACTAAGATCCGCACCCACTTTATCAAGCCCGCCTCGGCTCACGCCTGGTTTTGCGCAATACCGCCGCGCCCCTACCTATCTGCCTGGTCCTGCCCTACGGCCAGAGTAGGTCGCGCTTTAGCGCCATCCATTTTCGGGCTAGTTGATTCGGGCAGTGAGTTGTTACACACTGCTAGCGGGATTTCGAATTTCCATGACCACCGGCCCCCGTCAAGGCCTTAATCGACCAACACCCTTTTGCTGGCCTAGGTTAGCGCTAGCTTGGGCACCGTGAACCCACCTTCCTGCTTCATCCCGTGACGCTGGTCATACTTCAAAAATGGCCTACTTGGAGCTCTCGATTCCGTATGCACTTCAACAGAGCAGCCACGTCAGTTCTACCTATTTAAAGTTTTGAGATCAGGCCGAGGGCGCTGCTACTCGATGCCTCTAATCATTGGCTTTACCCGATAGAACTCTCGCGCCTCGCTGCCCAAATTTATCCCGAGGGAAACTTCTGAGGAACCACTAGATTCGCTCGATTAGTCTTTCGCCTCTATACCCAAGCCGATCTAACGATCTATGCACGTGATCGCCATGGCCTCCACTATGAGTTTCTCTGCTTCGCCTGGCCAGTAGCTTCACCATCTTCTAGTCCCGACAGGTATGCTCTCACTCGAACCCTTCATGTAAGATCATGGCCTGGGCTTATGGGCCGCCTATCTGCCATAAAGCGTTCCCACCAATCAGCTTCCTTGCGCCTTACGAGTTTACTTCCGCCTCGACCGCACATGCTCGTACTCTTGGTCCGTGTTTCAAGACGGCCGAATGGGGAGCTCACTGGCCGACGAGCGTGCGAGTAAGCTAGGCACGCCGAGACGGCCAGCGCCGCCATCCACAATCGTGATGACTGACGCCCCGCGAGCATTTCGAGCAGCCCGGGCTTGGGGCCACCATCACAATCCGCTGTTGGCCAATGTCCCGAAGTCGACGGCGACCGGCCACCGCTCCACATCCGACGGACACATCGCCGCCTCATCCGCTTCCCTCCCGACAATTTCAAGCACTATTTGACTCTCTTTTCAAAGTCCTCTATCTTTCCTCAGCGCACTTTGCTGCCTCGCCTCTCGGCCAGTTTAGCCTCGATCTCAATTTACCGCCCGACTCGGGCTGCATTCCCAAACAACCCGATGCCGACTAGCGCGTGCTGGCGATGGTCCGGCACGACTGGCTCACTCCTTCTCGCGCGCCTTCCAGGGACTCTGGCCCAGTCCGCCACCGAGGACGCTTCTCCAGACTACATCTTGACGAGGGCGACCGATTTTCATATGGGCTCTTCCTGCCTCGGTCATGCCACTGGGGAATCCTTGTTAGTTTCTTTTTCCTCCGCTTATTGATATGCTTAAACTCACGGTAGCCCCGCCTGACCCTGAGGTCTCGCTGAGCGCCCGTGGACGCTGTGTGGCTCTGGGAGTCCGACCTTTGGCCTGTCCGCGCGATCGGTCTCGAGCATCGCCATCCACTCATTTTGTCGCGACGAGCTCGGGCCATGGACTCGACTAACCAGCCACGTATACGATCATGGGAGGTCAAGATTCACCTCGCGCACGCACGTGAGGGACGCTTGTATTTGGGGGTAACGATGTGTGACACTCTAGCAAAGCGTGCCTCGGCCTAATGGCTTTCGGGCGCAACTTATGCTCAAAGACTCGATGGTTCACTGGATTCTCGCAATTCACACCAAGTATCGTGATTGCCACGCTCTTCATCGATGCAAGAGCCGAGATATCCAGCTGCCGAGAGTCATTTTGTATGTCAGGTGTCGTGGCAAGGTCCGCGGGTCGCCGCCTCCGGCCCGCCAAGATGTGCACTTTAATCAGCTGAAGTTCCTCGGCGCACGGCCGGGTTTGTGTTTTGGCGAGAGGAGGCATGGCGGGCGACCGCTCGCCAGCTCGTGCCTGGGAGGACTCGGTCTGTGTTCGAGAACAGCTCCTCGAGCCAGCCTCGATCGAACTTGTCCTCGTGATGAACCTGTTCACGTCACGAACTTGTCAGTGAGGCAACGACAATGATCCTTCAAGCAGTTCACCTACGAAACCTTTGTTACTTAATTTCTCCTTCCTCTAAGTGATAAGGTTCGGGATCTCTCACAACGCCGCTGGCAGCGAATCGCCCACGCCGCCGTTAATCCAACACTTCACCCACCATTCAATCGTAGGAGCCGACGCTGGGTGTACAAAGGGCAGGGACGAATAACGCGAGCCGATGACTCGCGCTTACTAGAATTCCTGAAGACCAATAATCAGTAATGATCTATCCATCACGATGAAATTTCAAAGATTATCCGGCCCGGCTTACCAAGGCCATGTACTGCTGAATTAAGATCAGTGGCATGTGCCCGAACATCTAAGGGCATCACAGCACCTGTTATTGCCTCAACTTCCGTGGCCTAAGTTTACTATAGTCCTCTAAGAAGCTGGGTCGGGAGGGTTACTCACATAGCTATTTAAGCAGTCGGGTCTCGCTCGCTAACCTTTAATTAACCAGACAAATCGCCCACCAACTAAGAACGGCCATGCACCACCACCCATAGAATCAAGAAAGAGCTCTCAGCCCTGTCAATCTTACTATGTCCGGACTCCAAGTTTCCGTGTTGAGTGCTTGTGCTCCACTCGTGGTGCGCCTCCTTCCGCTGACCTTTAAGTTTCAAATTTTGGCGACATTACCCCCGAACTCCAAAGATTTTGATTTTAAGCGCCAAATGAGTCCTAAAGTAACATCCGATCCCCGGCTCAAGATCGCTTATGGTTGAGACTAGACTAAAGATCCGATCGTCTTCGAGCCCCAACTTTCGCTCTTGATTAATGAAAAACATCCTGCAACGCTTAATTGCTCTGCCTTTCATAAATCCAAGAATTTCACCTCCTCACTATGAAATACGCATGCCCCGACTGTTGCCCTCAAGTAATCATTACTCCGATCCCGGCGCCAACACAATAGATCAGAATCCCGTGGTTATCCTACGCTAATGTATCCAGAGCGTAGGCTTGCTTTGCGCACTCTTAATTTCTTCAAAGTAACACAGGCACGATCTTTAAAGTTAGGCCGTGAGCGCATCGCCGAAAGGGACGAGCCGACGGCAATACCTGTAGGTGGACCGATCGACCCAACCCAAGGTCCAACTACGCAGCTTTTTAACCGCAATAACTTAAATATACGCTTATTGAGTCGAATTACGCGGCCGCCGGGCACCGCATTTGCCTCCAATGGATCCTCTAAGGGATTTAGATTGTATTATCCCAATTACTGTATCTCAACGAGCCCGGTATTGTTATTTATTGTCACTACCTCCCCGTGTCGTGATTGGGTAATTTGCGCTGGCCCGCTGCCTTCCCTGGATGCGGTAGCCGCTTTTATGCTCCTCCTAATCGAACTCCCATTCGTCACTCCGTCACCACCATGGCAGGCCACCATCCTACCATCGAAAGTTGATAGGGCAGAAAATTTGAATGATGCGTCACTGCACAAAGGCCGTGCGATCCGACGAGTTATCATGAATCATCAAAGCAACAGGCAGCCTCACAATACCTTTTATCTAATAAATGCATCCTTCCGTAAGCCTGGGGTTTGTTGCACGATTAGCTCTAGAATTACTACTTGCTATCCGAAAGAAAGATACCACCAAACAAACTATAATCGATTTAATGAGCCATTCAAGTAGCTTCACAACCGAATTAGTTCATACTTACACATACGCATGGCTTAATCTTGAGACAAAGCATATGACTACTTAAGATCAACCAGTAGTATTCAGCACGACTCAAGACGTTGGTTAGCCGCCGACGAGACGGTCGATGTGACCTTGGCCAAGGCAAAATCATCTGGCAACCGAGATTTTGTGGAACGAACGTGAATGGTGGGCACCAGACCTGATTCATAAAAAGGAATCAGATCTGCAGCACGCCTCACAAGACGTGCCGACGGCCCGACGGATCGACTGCAATCGGGACTTCAAGATCCCCGACCTCAAGAGGCTGGAAGGAACGCAGGCTATGCAATTCAAACCCATACCGCTTTTTGGTAGGTAGGCAACACAGAATCGGCAAGACGCCTCAACGCCATGGAGGCGTATGGTGACGACATTGATGATGATGAGGATTTACATGTCGACTGCTCTGGCCACGAGCCGCATAACAAAAAACATCCTGAAAGACAACTCACACGCCCCCTGTCAAGATAACTCAAAGACCACCGAACGAACCACACCCCGCAATCGCCGAGAGGCATGCAAGCATATGGAAGCATTCGGGGCGGCGCCAAGCCCCATCGCTTAGGCATGTACGTAGAGACCCGCCCTAAACAAGAGCAAATGGTGCCCACCTAGTCGCCCTTCCACAAAATAAAACCAAAGGGACCGGGCGAGGGTCGCATCAGGGAAGAAGAGGCACACCATGCCCATTTTTGCTTTGACAGCCGAATCCGCAGTGGGAGGAGGCAGGCTAAGAAAGTCACACAAAAAGAAACGATGCCATCAGGAGAGAGGCAACGTTATTTGCATGGCTCAAGGAGAAGAAAAGACACTCGCGACCGAGCACAAGAGTAAGGGGTGGTTTGGGAGAAGAAAACATCCGTGCCGAGTACGAGGATGGATGGTGGATGAGAAAGACATGGGCGATGCCGAGCACATAGGAAGGGATGATGCCCCAACCCCGGGGTTTAGATATTAGAGGGAGTGACGGATGATGCCCCAACCCGACTACAAGGCCCACAAAACACATAAAGCGAGTACTGGCCCCCCAAGAGGTGCATCCAAGAAAAAATCAAGGACAAATATAAAATCAAGGGACCATGGATCACACAAGCGAGGCGCCGCCTAAGCATCACAAGTGTTGCATCAAGACCAACCCGGTGGTTTTACCGCGCGCCAGATGTATGAGACCGACTGCACGTGCCACTAAGCAGCGCGCAGGTTGTTGGTCAGTGGGTGGCACCACCAACCGATTGCTATCACCTGGACAATGGGTAGAACACCCACGCCGAAAGCATGTCGATTTTGTGTATCGTCAAATGACCATTTAGATTTGCAACCCGCCCGACACCTGAAAAAAGTGGCAACGCCGTTTGAGAATTCCTCCGCACGGGCCCGAATCACCCAAGAAAAGCATTGCCCAAGCATCAACGGTGCTAGACTGCCATGCCACGAAAACCCACAAATTTTTCGAGGGACGACCAAAATCTACCGAAGTTCGCCAAGATTCTAAGATGATGATCAACTAATTAATCACCCAAAAACCATGGGAAAATAACCCACAACAAGCATGGGAAGGCTTGTGTGAGCGTGGGAGGGAAGTCCCATGGAAGTCCTGCACCAACCACCGTGGGCGTGGTTTGAGTGAGGAGCGCCCTATAATAGGATAATATGCAAAACCAAAATCAGATAAGCAGATACCTTTTTTCGAAGAGATAAAGTCCAAAATCGACCTAGAGGTCGCATTTGCGCGAAGCTTTTGCAGGATTGCCTAGAATAATCATATCTCCTCGTCCACCAAGTTATAGAATTTTTTGACAAGGGAATGATTTTAAAAAGTTTTTTAAAGTGGCTAAAATACATAAAATCGGGAAAAAATGTAGTATCTAGAGATCGAATTTGACGTGTTTTTGGAACTCACAAATACTATAAACAATGTGTCCACAAAAATTCGAAAAGCCATTGGATAAGGGATTGATTTTAATGATTTTTTAACTAAAACAGGCAAAACGCAAAATATCCAAAAAATGGAAGTGATGAAGCCGTTTACACCAAGCCTTTCCCAATGTCAATGTAGGTCTAAGGAAAGTATTTTGACACGCAAGAGCGCTTAAGTTTTACGGCCAATGGCTAAGTTTTGCACCAACGCCAAGTTTCGACCAATGCTTTTTGGCCCCGTGGGGTAAGTTTTTGGCACCGTGGCTCAAAATCCGCCAAGTTTTCCGATCACGCTTTTGGCAAGACCGAAATTTCGACCACGCTTTTGCACCGCTGTCAAAATCCGCTAAGTTTTCTGATCATGTTTGCACTGCGGCTGAAAATCCTAATGCTTTAACCGCAAAAATTTGGCTAAGTTTTCTGATCACGCTTTTTGGCAATCGTGGTCGAAAATCCGACCACGCTTTTGGCACCGCGACCAAAAATCGCTAAGTTTTCTAATCACGCTTGGGCACCTGGCTGAAAAATCCGACCACTGCTTTGGGCACCGCTGCCAAAAATCTGGGCTAAGTTTTCTGATCACGCTTTTGGCACCGTGTGCTGTAATCTGACCACGCTTGGCACCGCTGCCACAAATCCGCTAAGTTTTCTCGATCATGTTTTTGGCACCGTGGTCGAAATTTCGACCACGCCTGGCACCGCTGCGCAAACCGCTAGTCGATCACGCTTTTTGGCACCGTGGTTGAAATTCGACCACGCTTGGCACCACGACTCAAAAATCGCCTAAGTTTTCTGATCAAAGTTTTTGGCACCGTGGCTGTAACTGACCACTGCCAGCACCGCTACCAAAATCCTGCAAAGTTTCTCTGGACATGTTTTGGCACCGTGGGTCGAAATTCTGACCACGTTTTGGCACCCATGGCTCAAAAATCCGCTAAGTTTTCGATCACGTTTTTTGGCACCGTGGTTGAAATTGACCACGCTTTTGGCACCCCGCTCAAAAACTGCTAAGTTTTCTCTCGATCACGCTTTTGGCACCGTGGTTGAAATTCTCGACCACGCTTTAGCACCGCTGCCCAAAACTGGGCTAAGTTTTCCTGATCACGCTTTTTAACGCGGGTGAAATTCTGACCACGTTTTGGCATCGCAACAAAACTGGCTAAGCTTTTCTCGACACGTTTTTGGCACCGTGGCTGAAAATGACCAATGCTTTGGCACCGCAAGGCCAAATTCTAGCCACGTTTTGCCATGGCTGACCTTCAGGGCTAAGTTTGATCACGCTACCACCGCTTCAAATCCTATAACGCTGGATCGTGACTCATTTTTTGGCTAAGTTTGTTACCATGCTACCATGGGCTTAAAATTTGCCCGAATTGGTACCTTTGTAGCCTCAATGACTTTAACGCAAAGAAAATGATGAAAATTTAGGAATGGTCGAGGACGGATCAAAGCGACAAGGGCTGAATCTCAAGGATCGTGCAAAGAAGCGCCACTCTGCCACCCCCGCTGCAGATGCAGTCGTCTGCAAAGGATTCAACTTCAGTTAGCGATGGGAATTACGCTCATGGCGCCTTACAAGGCTAATCCGCTTCAAGGTTCACTAACCAAGACGTGCTCTCCTGGGGCCTAAACCCCTACCGCTGGTCGGCAAACTAACGACGGCGACGCTGGTCAAGCTTTCAGCCCTGGATTCGACTTAGAGGCGTTCAAATTAAGAACCAACGCACGCAGAAGCCACACAATCGGGGCTTTTCAACCAAGCGTGATGACCAATTGTGCGAATCAATCCGCCTTCTCAGAGGTTGAATTACTATCGCGATAATCACATCGCAGGGTAAAACTAACTCCTTACCTTAATGGCCTAAAACCCTTGTTTTCACGTTCCCTATCAGCGGTGAACAACCAACACTTATGAATTCTGCCACAATGATATAAGAGCGACATCGGCGATCAAAAAGCAACGTACGCTTATGAACGCTTGGTCGCCACAAGCCAGCTTATCCTCGTGGTAACTTTTTCGACAATTTTAGCTTCAAATTCGGGTCGTCCAGGATCGATAGGCCACGCTTTCACGGTCAGTATTCGCATCGAAATCGAATCAAACGAGCTTTTTACCCTTTTTGTTCCATTACGAGATTGCTCGCTGAAGCTCATTAGACACTCAAGTATCTTTTTAACAGATGTGCCGCCCAGCCAAACTCCCCACTGACAATGTCTCCGCCCCTGACGACCAGCCGGGGCTTTCAGGCCTTGGGTCCAAAAAGTTAGGCGCCTCCGACATTCACTAATAAGTAAAATAACTAAAAGCAAGGGGTATTTCACTTTTCATTGTTTCCCAATCCCACTTATCCTACACCTCTCAAGTCATTTCACAAAGTCGGGACTAGAGTCAAGCTAACTGGTCTTCTTTCCCGCTGATTCCGCCAAGCCCGCTCCCTTGGCTGTGGTTTCGCTGGATAGTAGACAGGACTGGGAATCTCGTTAATCCATTCATGCGGCTACTAATTAGATGACGAGGCATTTGGCTACCTTAAGAGAGTCATAGTTACTTCCCGCCTGCTTACCCTGCGCTTTGGTTGAATTTCTTCACTTTCGACATCTGCAGCATCGCGTAAATCACATCAAGGCCAACATCCGCAGGACCATCGCAATGCTTTGTTTTAATTAAAACGCATGATTCCTTGTCCGCATTTCAGCTTCGAAGTCGATCGTTTCGACGCCTGGGAAGAGGGCCCCTGGCGGGCCCTGCTCTAATCCGCCTCTCGACCGAAGACGCTGATTTCACGTTCCCGCCATGGAGTACCGAAAGGGACCATCGACAGCCGATTTAGCCCGGATCGGACCCCGTGTCTCACCTCGAGCCAATCCTTTTTCCCCGAGGTTACTTGATCCATTTTCGCCGACTTCCCTTGCCTACATTGTTCCATCGACTGCAGGTCGTTCACCTGGAGACCTCGATGCTGCTATGAGTACGACTGGCGTGGAGTGCACTCGCCCTCCTGATTTTCGTCACGGGGCGCACTGGACACCACGCCGACGTATGCAGTGCTCTTCCAGTCACTGACCCCTACCTCACTGAGTCTTTCTGTGGTGGGCAGTCGATAAACGTAAAAGATAACTCTTCCTGGCCCTCGCCGACGCCTCCCGACTTCTAACGCTGTTGCCACCGCCACGCCCCTGGCTTCAGAATTTTAACCCGATTCCTTTCTAGCACGCTACTGCAAGGCTATCGCACGCAAGCCTCTCCCGTCCCTTAGATCGACTAACCCATGTGCAAGTGCCGCTCACATGGAACCTTTCCTCTTCGCCTTCAAAGTTCTCTATTTGAATATTTGCTACTACTACTCAAGATCTCGCACCGACTGACCGTCCGCCTCGGCTCACGCCTGGTTTTGCAGATACCGCCGCGCCTCCTACTCATCTGGCTCTGGGTCCTTGCTCTGACGGCCGGTATAGGTCGCTTTAGGCCATCCATTTTCAGCTGACTGATCAGCAGTGAGTTGTTATACACTCTTAGCTGATTTCGACTTCCATGACCACCGGCTCCCGTTGCCTTAATCGACTCAACACCTCTTTTCAGGGGTCTAGGTTAGCGCTAGATGAGCACCGTGAACCCAGCTTCCTGCTCATCCCAGCACGCAGCTCTGCTTACCAAAAATGGCCCACTTGGAGCTCTCGATTCCGTGGCGCGACTCAACAGTAGCACACGCCGTCCCTACCTATTTAAAGTTTGAGAATAGGCTCGAGGGCGCTGCGCCTCGATGCCTCTAATCATTGGCTTTACCCTGATGAACTCGCCTCACGGCTCCAGCCTATCCCGAGGAAACTTCTGAGGAACCACTACTAGACTGCTCGATTAGTCTTTCGCCTTATACCCAAGCTCGATTTAACGATTTCAGCACGTCAAGATCGGGCCGTGGCCTCCACCAGAGTTTCTCCGGCTTCGCCTCGCCAGCATAGGGCTCACCATCTTTCTGTCCCGACAGTATAGCTCACTGAACCCTTCACGTAAGATCGTGGCCTGGCCAGTGTGCCGCCCACACATCAAGGTTCCCACCAATCAGCTTCCTTGCGCCTTACGGGTTTACTCGCCCGTTGACTCGCACACATGTCAGACTCCTTGGTCCGTGTTTCAAGACGGGCCGAATGGGGAGCCCACTGGCCGACGCCGGGAGCGCGCAGGTGCTTAGGCACGCCGAGACGGCGCGCGCTGCCATCCACAATCGTGATGATGACGCTCCGCGAGCATTTCGACAGCCTGGGCTTGGGCCACCATCACAATCATGTTTGGCCAATGTCCTCGAAGTCGACGGCTTAATCGGCCACTGCTCCACATCCGACCGGACACATCACGCCCCATCCGCTTCTCCCCCGGCTAATTTCAAGCACTATTTGACTTCTTTTCAAAGTCCTTTTTTCATCTTTTCTCACAGATTGTTCGCTTATCTATTCTCCTCACAAGATTTAGCCTTGACTGAATTTACCGCCCGATTGGGCCGCATTCCAAACAACCCGACTACGACAGCCAGGCGCGACAGGTCCGGCACGATTTGCCTTTACCTCGCGCCCTTCCGTGGGACTTCAGTCTTGGCCCGCCACCGAGGACGCCTGCACTACAATTCGGACGCCGAGGCGACTGATTTTCATGGTGGGCTCTTCCGGTTCACTGCCGTTACTAGGGGAATCCTTCTTGTTAGTTTCTTTTCCTCCGCTGCTTATTGATATGTTAAATCCTCACGGTAGCCCCGGCCCCGACTCCGAGGTTCAAGTGGGAGCGTCTGTAACGCGTGTAGGGCCTGGAGTCCGACCTTGGCTCTGCCCAAGCGCGACCGTCTCGAGCATCGCCATCCATTCATTTGTCGCGACGAGCCCTGGCCAAGTGACCGATTTTTCAACCAACACGAGACGATGCTCGCGTGAGGTCAGCATCCACCTCAAGCAAGACGCACGCGAGGCTGCTTGCATTTGGGGTAACGTATGTGTGACACCCAAAGGCAGCGGCCTACTAATGGCTTTCGAACTTATGCCTCAAAGACTCGATGGTTCACCTGGGATTCCTCGCACCACACCAAGTATCGCATTTCGCCACGCTCTTCATCGATGCAAGAGCCGATATCCGTTGCCGAGAAAGATTTTGTATGTCAGGTGTCGTGGCAAGGTCCTGGCCGCCGCCTCCGGCCCACAAGATTGCACTCCTAACAGTTTCAGGTTCCTACGCGCACGCGCCTGGGTTTGTAAGCCGCGGCGAGAGGCAAGGCGGGCGACCGCCTCGCCAGCTCGGCCTGGGGAGGACGGGCCGGTGTTCGAGAACAGCCTCCCCCGAGCCAGCCCCCGATCGAATCTCGTCTCATGATGAACCAAGTTCACGGCCGAACTTGTTGTGAGGCAACGATTAATGATCCTTCCGCAGTTTCACCTATTTTAAACCTTGTTACGACTTCTCCTTCCTCTAAGTGATAAGGTCAGCTGACTTCACAACGTCGCGGGGCAGCGAACCGCCCACGCCGGGCCGAATCCGAACACTTCACCGGACTATTCAATCGGTAGGAGCGACGGGCTGTGTACAAAGGGGGATGATCGTGAGTCAACGCGAGCTGATGACTCGCGCTACTAGGAATTCCTCGTTGAAGACCAACAATTGCAATGATCTATCCCCATCACGATGAAATTTCAAAGATTACCCGGCCCGCTCTGGCCAAGGCTATGTACTGCTTGAATACATCAGTGTAGATGCGCGTGGCGGCTGCCCACATCTAAGGGCATCATGCACTGTTATTGCCTCAACTTCCGTGGCCTAAGCGCCATAGTCCCTCTAAGAGCGGGTCGGAGCGGTTACCACATAGCTATTTAAAAGGCCGAGGTCTGCTCGTTAACGGAATTAACTGCATAAATCGCTCCACCAACTAAGAACGGCCATGCACCACCACCCATAGAATCAAGAAAGAGTTTCACCACAATCCTTACTATGTCCGGACCTCGTAAGTTTCCCCCGAAGTCAAATTGCCGTTGTGCTCCACTTCTGGTGCCCTTCCACACCTTTAAGTTTCAAATTTGCGACCATACCCCCCAGAACCCAAAGACTTTGATTTCTCATAAGCAGCAGCCGAGTCCTAAAAGCAACATCCGCCGATCCCCGGCTCCAGATCGCATGGCAGACTAGGATTCAGATTCGATCGCCTTCGAGCCCCCAACTTTCGTTTGATTAATGAAAACATCCTTGGCAAATGTTTTCAGCTTGTTCGCTCTTCATAAATCCAAGAATTTCACCTCCGACTATGAAATACGAATGCCCCGAACGTCCCTCGTTAATCATTACTCCGATCCCGAAGGCCAACACAATAGATCGTAATCCCGCGCGTGTTATCCCAATGCTAATGTATCCAGAGCGTAGGCTTGCTTTGAGCACTCTAATTTCTTCAGTAATAAAGACGAGGCACGACTCCGCCGGCTAAGGCTGTGAGCGCACGCCGGTAAGGGACGAGCCGACCGGCACACCCGTAGGTGGACCGATCGAACCAACCCAAGGTCCAACTACTACGAGCTTTTTAACCGAACAACTTAAATATACGCTTATCAGTCAAGAATTACCGCTGCTGCTGGCACCCGCATTTGCCCTCCAATGGATCCTCGTTAAGGGATTTAGATTGTACTATTCCAATTACCAGACTAATGAGCCCTTGATTGTTATTTATTGTCACTACCTCCCCGTGTCGATTGCAATTTTATGCCCGTCACGCCTTCCTTTGATGTGGTAGCCGCTCGTGCCCCTCTCCTAATCGAACCCTAATTCTCCGGCCACCGTCACCACCATGGTAGGGCCACTATCCTACCATCGAAAGTTGATAGGGCAGAATTTGAATGATGCGTCCGCCGCACAAAAGGCCGCGGCGATCCGACGAGTTATCATGAATCATCAAAGCAACAAAGGCAGAGCCTGCGTCCGAATCTTTTATCTAATAAATGCATCCTTCCAGAAGCTCTGGGGTTTGTTGCACGATTAGCTCTAGAATTACTACTACGGTATCCGAGTAGTAGATACCATCAAACAAACTATAACTGATTTAATGAGCCATTCGCAGCTTCACAGCCTGAATTAGTTCATACTTACACATGCATGGCTTTAATCTTTGAGACAAGCATATGACTACCATCGGCAGATCAACCGTAGCATTCAGCACGACTCGCGACGTGGCGCCAGTGCCGACGCATGGTCGACAGACCTCGCCAAGGCAAGTGTGTCATTCAAGGCAACCGAGATTTTGTGGAACGAAGCGAGGCACCAGGACCCCGCTGCTCGGCCGCTGCAATCGATCCAAAAAGAACAGCTCAAGCAAGACGTGCCACGAGGCCGACCTGCCCGACGTGGACCGCTGCAGGACTTCAAGATCCCCCGACTCTCAAGAGGCCCTGGAAGGAACGGTGCTATGCAATTCAAACCCATACCGCTTTGGTAGGTAGGCAACACAGAATCACAAGACGCCTAACGCCATGGAGGCGTATAAGACGATTGATGATGATGAGGATGCATGTCGACATCAATTTTGCACGAGCGACAACAAAACATCCCCGAGCACAACTCACACGCCTATTGCCGCTATAACCCAGCACCACCGAACGAATTCACACCCCGCAATGCCGGTAGGCATGCAAGCATATGGAAGTGACGGGCGCCAAGCCCGTGATCAAGCTAGGGCATGTATGTAGGAGACCCGCCCTAAACAAGAGCAGCAGGGTGCCACCTAGTCGCCCTTCCACAAAATAAAAACCAAAGGGACCGGGGCGAGGGTCGCATTAGGAAGAAAGAGGCACACCATGCCCATTTTTGTTTTGACAAATAATCTGCCGCGAGGAGGCAAATAAGCTAGGAAATTGATAAAGAAACGATGCCATCATGCGAGGAGGCAACGCATATTGTTGGCAAGGAGAAGAAAAAGACACCGTCGACCGAAAGCACAAGAGTAATGGGTGGCTTTGGGAGAAAGAAAACACTGCGCCGGAAAACAGCACGAGGACGGGATGGTGGACGAAAAAATGACATCAACCGATGCCGAGCACACGGAGGAAGGGATGATGCCCCAACCCCCCGCTGGCTTAGATATTTAGGAGGAGGAGGACGGGATGACGCCCCAACCCCGACCGGTTTAGCCAAGGCCCACAAAGAACACATAAAGCAAGAGTACGCCCCCCAAGAGCAGATCCAAGAAAAATCGGGGACAAATATAAAAATTGAGGACCATGGATCACATGGAGGCGCCGCCTAAGCATCAGTGGTGTTGTGACTAAGACCAACCCGGTGGTTTTCATCACTGTGGTGATGTATTTGAGATCACAGACGGTGCCAATTTAGTTAGCATTAGGTTGGTTGGTCAGGTGGTGGCACCACCAACCGATTGCATCACCGACAATGGTAGAACACCCACGAAAGCATGTCGTGATTTCGGGTGTATCGCCCCGAATGACGACGGTAACCCGCCCGACACTCAAACAAGTGGCAACGCCGCCAGAGAATCCCGCATCTGCCCGGTGAATCACCCAAGAAAAGCATTGCCCAAGCATCACTGGGTGCTAGACTAAGCCATGCCACGAAACCCACAAATTTTGAGGACGCACTCAAAATCGCCGAGTTCGGGCTAAGATTCTACATGGATGATCAACGAATTAATCACCCAAACCATGGAAAATAACCCACAACAAGCATGGAAGGCTTGTGTGAGCGTGAGGGAAGTCCCATGGAAGTCCTGCACCAACCAATCGCTGGCGTGGTTTAGCTTATAGAATTTCATAATAGATAATATGCAAAAACCAAAAATTGCATGCGTAGATACCTTTTTTCGAGTAGACATAAGTCCAAAATCGGACCTAGAGGTCGAATTTTGGTGCGAGTTTTGCAGGATTGCCAGAATAATCATATCTCCTCGTCCACCAAGTTATAGAATTTTTTGACAAGGGAATGATTTTTAAAAAATTTTTAAAGTGGCTAAAATACATAAAATCGGGAAATGGAAAAGGGTACCTAGAGATCGAATTTTGACGTAGTTTTTGCAGGAACTCACACAATACTATAAACAATGTGTCCACAAAATTCGAAAGCCATTGATAAGGGATTGATTTTTTAATGATTTTTTTAACTAAAAACAGGCAAAACGCAAAATATCCAAAAAATGGAGGATGAAGCTTGTCACTGCCTTCCCCTAATGTCATTGGGGTCTAAGGAAAGTATTTTGACACCTAAGAGTGCTAAGTTTTATGGCCAATGGCTAAAAGTTTGGCACTAACGCCAAGTTTCGAATTAATGCTGGGCCCCTGTGGGCAAGTTTTTGGCACCGTGGCCAAAATCCCAAGTTTTCCTCGATCACGCTTTTTTGGCACCGTGGTTGAAATTCTGACCACGTTTTGGCACCGCGGCTCAAAATCGGCTAAGTTTTCTGATCATGTTTTTGGCAATCTGGCTGAAAATCCCGACCACGCTTTTGGCACCGCAGCTCAAAATTTGGCTAAGTCGATCACGCTTTTGGCAATCGGGGTTTAAAATCGACCACGCTTGGCACCGCGGCTCAAATCTCAAGTTTTCTAATCACGCTTTTGGCACTGCGGGTGAAAATCCGACCACGCTTTTTGCACCGCTGGCTCAAAATCTGGCTAAGTTTTCTGATCACGCTTTTGGCACCGTGGTTAAAAAATCTGACCACGCCACCCGCGGCAAAATCCGGGCTAAGTCGATCATGTTTTTGGCACCGTGGGTGAAATTCCTCACCATGTTTTGGCACCATGGTTCAAAATCCGCTAAGTTTTCCTGATCACGCTTTTTGGCAATCGTGGTTGAAATTCTGACCACGTTTTGGCACCATGGCTCAAAAATCCGCCTAAGTTTTTTTGACCACGTTTTGGCACCGCGGGCTGAAAATCTGACCATGCTTTTTGGCACCGCTAAGGTAATCTGGCTAAGTTTTCTTCTGATCACGCTTTTTGCACCGGCTGAAATTCTGACCACGCTTGGCACCATGGCTCAAAATCTGGCTAAGTTTTCTGATCACGTTTTTGGCACCGTGGCTGAAATTTGACCAAGTTTTTGCACCGTGGCTCAAAATCTGGCTAAGTTTTCCATCACGCTTTTTGGCACCGTGGCTGAAATTGACCACGCTTGGCACCGCTGCTCAAATCTGGCTAAGTTTTCTGATCACGCTTTTTGGCAATCAGGTCAAATTCTGACCACGCTTTTGGCATCGCAGCCTCAAAATCCGCTAAGTTTTCTCTCGACGTTGGGCAATCGTATTGTAACCGACCATCGCTTGGCACTGGCCAAATTTAGCCAATGCTTTTGGCTCTGGGTCTATTTGTGGCTAAGTTTTCGATCAATGCCATTAACAAGCCAAAATCCTATAACGCTTTTGGATCGCGACTCATTTTTTGGCTAAGTTTGTTACCATGCTACCACGGCTTAAAAATTTTGCCCGACCGTATTTGTAGCCCCAATGACTAACGCAAAGAAAATGATGAAATTTAGGAAATGGTTGAGGGATTTAATCAAAATGACAAGGGTGAATTGCATGGATCGTGGCAAAGAAGGCCACTCTGCCACTTACAATACCCCGTCGCGTATTTAAGTCGTCTGCAAAGGATTCAACTCGTCGTTTGATGGGAATTACGCTTCATGGCGTCTTACAAGGCTAATCTGCCTTGCAAGGTTCACCAACGGCACGTGCCTCTGGGGGGCCTAAACCCCCTACTGCTGGTCGGCAAACGAACGACGGGCGCTGTCGCTCTAGCCCTGGATTCGACTTGGGGAGGCTGCTCACCATAATCCAACGCATTTTGCAGTAGTCACGCCACCTGGCATTTTCAAACTGCCGCTACGACCAATCATATGAATCAACCAGCTCCTCCTCGCACTAGGTTGAATTACTATCATTGCTATTAATCACATCAAGTAGGGTAAAACTAACCTGTCTCACGACCTGCCTAAACCCGTACCAATGCCCCCTATCGCGGGTGAACAATCCAACACTTGGTGAATTCCGGCTTTCACAATGATAGGAAGAGTCGACATCGGGACCAAAAAGCAACGTCGCTATGAACGCTTGGTCGCCACAAGCCGCTTATCCCCGTGGGTAACTTTTCCCGACACCTCTAGCTTCAAATTCGGCGTCTAAAGGATCGATAGCCACCGCTTACCTGCCTCAGATTCGTGACCGGAATCGAATCAAACGAAGCTTTTACCCTTTTGTTCCACACGAGATTTCCTCGCTCACAGCTCATCTTAGGACACCCGCGTTATCTTTTAATTGCATAAAGCCGCCCCGCCCAAACTCCCCACCCGACAAATGTCTTCCCGCCCGGATCGACCAAATTTAAGCCACTGGGTCCAAAAGAGGGGCAAATACCGCCTCCCATTCACATAATAAGTAAAATAACGTTAAAAGTAGTGGTCACTTTCACTCACTGCCTCCATCCCCCACTTATCCTACACCTCTCAAGTCATTTCACAAAGCCTGACTTGAGTCAAGCTCAACAGGTCTTCTTTTCCTCACGATTCGCCAAGCCCGCTCCTCTGGCCGTGGTTTCAGCTGGATAAGAGATGTGACAAGGGGAATCTCGAATCCATTCATGCTGCCACTAATTAGATGACGAGGCATTTGGCTACCTTTAGAGAGTCATAGCTATCTCTCGCCAAGCTACCCAAGCGCTATTGAATTTCTTCACTTTCGACATTCTGAGCATCAAGCAAAATCACATCAAGGCCAACATCCGCTAGGGACCATCGCAATGCTTTGCTTTTAATTAAACAGCCGGATTCCCTTGTCCGCATTCAGCCTGAGTCGATCAAGCTCGACGCCTGCGGGAAGAGGCCCCGGGGCACATGCCTCAATCCGCCTCCGACTCGACATGACGATTTCACCTCGCTTCGTCATGGAGCGAGCTCGAGTACATCGACACCGACGGTTCGGATCTGGGACCCTGTGCCCACCCTCGAGCCAATCCTTTTTCCCGAGGTTACTGATCCATTTTTCGCCGACTTCCCGCCTACATTGGCTCCATCGACTGCAGGTCGCTCCACCTGAGACCTGATGCGTATGAGTACGACCTGGGCGTGGAGGCACTCTGGCCCTCCCGATTGGGCGGGCGCACTCTGACACCACGCGACGAGTGTTTCTTCCACCACTGACCCTACCTCCCACTGAGCTGTTTCAGGGCGGGCAGTCTAAACGTAAAAGATAACTCTTCCTGGCCCCCGCCGACGCTCTCCTGACTCCTAACGTTGTCGTCACCGCCACGTCCCTGCTCAGGAATTTTAACCCGATTCCTTTTGCACGCTGCAGCGAGCGCTATCGACGGCTTCCCCGTCCCCTTGGGGATCGACTAACCCACGTGCAAGTGCCGCTCACATGGAACCTTTCCCTCTTCCGCCTTCAAAGTTCTCATTTGAATATTTGCTACTACCACCAAGATCTCGCAGACCGACGATCAGCCCGCCCGGCTCACGCCTGGTTTTGCAGCACCGCCGCGCCTCCTACTCATCTGGTTCGGTCCTCGCCTCCGACTGCCAGTATAGGTCGCTTTAGCGCCATCCATTTTCTAAGGCTGTTGATTCGGCAGGTGAGTTGTTACACACCTCTTAGCTGATTTCCTGACTTCCATGACCACCGTCCCCGTCGGCCTTAATCGATCAACACCCTCATGGGGTCTAGGTTAGCTCAGCAGGGCAAACCGTGAACCCAGCCCTGCTCATCCCAGACGCCAGCTCGCTACTCAAAAATGGCCCACTGAGCTCCCGATTCCGTGGCGCGACTCAACAGAGCAGCCACGCCTGCCCTACCTATTTAAAAGTTTGAGAATAGGTCGGATGCGCGCGCCTCGATGCCTCTAATCATCTGGGTTTTACCCGATGAATCCCGCCTCACGGCTCCAAATTTATCCCGAGGGAAACTTCTGAGGAACCAGCCTACTGAGATCTGCTCGATTAGTCTTTCGCCTCTATACCCAAGTCGACGAACGATTAGCACGCCAGACCGTAGCCTCCACCTAGTCCTCTGCTCTCGCCCGCCAGTATGCTTCACCATCTTTCTAGTCCCGACTGTATGCTTTCACCGAACCCTTCACGTAAGATCGTGGTCCTGGCTAAAAGGGGCTGCCCACACACATCAAGGTTCCCACCAATCAGCCTCTCGCGCTTTACTGTTTACTTCGCCTGCTGACTCAGCACACATGTCGACTCCTCGTCCGTGTTTCAAGACTCGCCGAATGGGAGCCCACTCGCCGACGCCGAGCGCAGCATAGCTTAGCACGCCGAGACTGGCCACTGCCATCCACAATCGTGATGATGACGCCCGCGAGCATTTCGACACTCTGGCTCGGGGCCACTATCACAATCCGCTGGCCAATGTCCCGAAGTCGACGGCCGACCGGCCACTGCCTCCACATCCGACCACACGCCGCCTCATCCTCCCGACAATTTCAAGCACTATTTCGACTCTTTTCAAAGTCCTTTTCATCTTTCCCTCAAGTGACTTGTTCAAGCATCTGCCTCACAAGATTTAGCCTTGGATCTGAATTTTACCGCCCGATCGGGGTCAGATTCCCAAACAACCCGACTCGCCGACAATTGCAGCGACAGACCGGGACGACGAATTCTCGCGCCCCTCTGTGGACTCAGTCCTATCCACACCGAGGACGCTCTCCCAGACTATTAAATTTGACGCCGAGGCGACTGACTATATGGCTCTTCCTGCTCGTCACTGCTACTAGGGGAATCCTTGTTAGTTTTTTCCTCCGCTATTGATATGCTTAAATCAATGTAGCCCCGCCGAATTCGAGGTTCACAAGGTCCTGACGCCAGAGCCTGAACCACCTTGGCTTGCCCAAGGATCGGTCTCGAGCATCGCCATCCATTCATTTTGTCGGCGACGAGCCTCTGGGCCGCGACTCGATTTTTCAACCAGCCACCTAGACGATGCTCATGGAGGTCAGCATCCACCTCAGCGCACGCACGTGAGGCGTTGCATTCGGTAACGGCGTAGACACCTGCAGCAAGTGCTCTCTACTTAATGGCTTCAAGCAACTTCATGCTCAAAGACTCGATGGTTCACTGGATTCTCGCAATCCACACCAAGTATCGTGATTTCGCCACGCTCTTCATCGATGCAAGAGCCGAGATATCCGCTGTCGGCAGTCATTTTAGTATGTCAGGTGTCGTGGCAAGGTCCGCGGTCGCTGCCTCCTGCCCGCAAGATCGTGACCTCATCAGCTGAAGTTCTTGGCGCACTCAAGCCGAGGTTTGTGTTTTGAGCGGAGAGGTGAGGCGGGCGACCGCTCGCCACATGGTCTGGGAGGACTGGCCTGTTCGAGAACAGCCTCGAGCCAGCCCCGATCGAACTTGTCCTCGTGATGAACCAGGTTCACGGTCGAACTTGTCGTGAGGCAACGACAATGATCCTTCCAGCAGTTCACCTACTGAAACCTTGTTACGACTTCTCCTTCCTCTAAGTGATAAGGTTCAAGTGACTTTCACAACGTCATGGCAGCGAACCGCCCACGCCGCAATCCGAACACTTCACCCGACCATTCAATCTGCAGGAGCGACTGCAGTGTACAAAGGGGCAGGACGTAGTCAACGCGAGCCGATGACTCGCGCTACTAGGAATTCCTCGTCAAGACCAACAATTGCAATGATCTATCCCCATCACGATGAAATTTCAAAGATTATCCCTGCCCTGCTCTGCCAAGGCTATAGACTCGTTGAATACATCGCTAGCAGGCGCCCTGTAACATCTAAGCGGCATCATGCACTGCTATTGCCTCAAACTTCCGTGGGCCTAAGCTGCCATAGCCCCTCTAAGAAGCTGGGCCGTGAGGTTACCTCCACATAGCTATTTAACAGGCCGAGGTCTCGCTCGCTAACCTGAATTAACTGCACAAATCGCCCAGCAACTAAGAACGGCTATGCACCACCACCCATAGAATCAAGAAAAGAGCTCTCATTAATCCTTACTATGTCCTGACCTCGTAAGTTTCCGTGTCAGTCAAATTGCCGCATGCTCCACTCAAGGCTCACACCCCTTTGGGAAGCCAAATTACACCATACTCCTAACCCAAAGACTTTGATTTCATAGCAGGCTACGGAGTCCTAAAAAGCAACATCCACGATCCCTCGGCCTGCATCGCTTATGGTCGAGACTAGACTCAGATTCCGACCGCTCGAGCCCCCAACTTTCGTTTCTTGATTAATGAAAAACATCCGCAAATGCTTTCAGCTTGTTCGCCTTTCCCCATAAATCCAAGAATTTCACCCTCCCTCGACTATGAAATACGAATGCCCCCCCACCGTCCCTCAAGTAATCATTACACTGATCCCGGCGCCAAACACAATAGATCGTAATCCTCGTGGTGTTATCCTACGCTAATGTATCCGAGCGTAGCTTGCTTGAGCACTCTAATTTCTTCAAAGTAACAGCACCTGGAGGCACGACCCGCCCGGGGCTAAGTGAGCGATCGCTGCTAGAAGGGACGAGCCGACTCCACACCCGTAGGTGGACCGATCGAATTCCAACCCAAGGTCCAACCACGAGCTTTTTAACCGCAAATAACTTAAATATACGCTATCGAGTTGAATTACCGCGCCGGGCACCGACTTGCCCTCCAATGGATCCCCTCGTTAAGGGATTTAGATTGTACTCATTCCAATACCGCACTCAACGAGCCCAGATTGTTATTTATTGTCACTACTGCCTGCGGATCGGGTAATTTGCGCTACCGCTGCCTTCCTCGATGCGGTACTGCTTTCGTGCTCCCTCTCCGGAATCGAACCCTAACCCCACCCGTCACCACCATGGTAGGGCCACTATCCTACCATCGAAAAGTTGATGGGGTAAGCGTAAATTTGAATGATTGTCACCGCCAAGACAAAGTCCGTACATCCGACGAGTTATCATGAATCATCAAAGCAAATAAAAGTGCAGCTCTGCCGACCTTTTATCTAAAAATGCATCCCTTCCGTAAGCCTGGGGTTTGTTGCACGTATTAGCTCTAGAATTACTACTTATCCGAGTAAGAGATACCATCAAACAAACTATAATCGATTTAATGAGCTATTCAGCTTCACGCCTCTGAATTAGTTCATACTTACACATGCATGGCTTAATCTGAGACAAGCATATGACTATCAAGTGATCAACTGTAGCATTCGTTAATGACTCGCACGTGGCGTTGGTGCCGCCGACGCAGATGGTCGATGCAGACCTTGGCCAAGGCAAAAGTGCTATTCAAGGCAACCGAGATTTTGAACGAATGAGGCACCGTGGACCCTCAAGCCGCCAATCACCGTATCCAAAAAGAACATCACTGCCAAGCACGTGCCACGAGGGCCGACCTGCCCCGACGTGGACCGCGTGTGACTTCAAGATCCCCCACTTCCCAAGAGGCCCTTAAGGAATGTAGGTGCTATGCAATTCAAACCCATACTGTTTTTCGTAGTAGCAACACAGGAACCGACAAGTATGCCCCCCAACGCCATGGAGTGCGTGGCGGTGACGATTGATTTATGATTTAGGATGCATGTCGACTGCCCTAAGGCACGCACGGAGCCAGACAACAAAAACATCCCGAAGACAACTCACACGCCTGCCGCTATAACCCAGCACCACCGAACGAATCCACACCCTGCACGTCGGTAGGCACGCAAGCATATGGGAAGACGGTGGCGCCAGGGCCCGCATCGCTAGCATGTATGTAGGGAGAGACCCGCCCTAAACAAAGAGCAGCAGTGGTGCCCACCTAGTCGCCCTTCCACAAAATAAAACCAAAAGGGACCGCCGAGAGTCGTACTAGGAAGCAGGCACACCATGCCCATTTTTGCTTTGGACAAATGAATCCAAGTGTCGCTGGAGTGAGGCAGTTATAAGAAATTACAAAGAAACGATGCCATCAAGGAGAGGCAACGCTACATCGTTGGGTCAAGGAGAAGAAAAAGACACTGCACCGAGCACAAGAGTACGGGGTGGTCTGGGAGAAGAAAACACTGCGCGAAAGCACGAGGACTGGGATGGTGACTGAGAAAAAGACATCGGCGATGCCGAGCACACGATGAAGTGGATGATGCCCCAACCCCTACCGGCTTAGATATTTAGGGAGGAGGAGGACGGGATGATGCCCCAACCTCGACCGGGTTTAGCTAAGGCCCACAAAGAACACATAAAGCAAGAGTACTGCCTCAAGAGCAGGATCCAAGAAAAATCGAAGGGACAAATATAAAACCGAAGGGACCATGGATCACACAAGGAGGCGCCGCCCAAGCATCGCTGGTGTTAGACCAAGACCAACCCAGTGGTTTTCTACCGCGCTGTATGTATGAGACCGCTGCATTTGGCAATGGGCAACAAGCTGCTATGTGGTCGCTCGGGTGGCACCACCAACCGATCGCTATCACCGACAATGGGTAGAACACCCACGCCGAGCATGTCGACGGGGTGTACGCCCACCGCTGCAGATTTCGCAACCCGCCCGACACTCAAAACAAGTGGCAACGCCAGCTGAGAATTCCTCGCACGCCCGAGAATCACCCAAGAAAAGCATTGCCCTAAGCATCACTCGAGTGCTAGACTAAGCCATGCCACAAACCCACAAATTTTTGAGGACGACTAAAAATCTAACGAGTTCTGCTAAGATTCTGCATGGATGATCAACGAATTAATCACCCAAAAACCATGGGAAAAATAACCCACAACAAGCATGGGAAGGCTTCAGTGAGCGTGGAGGAAGTCCCATGAAGTCCCTCGCACCAACCACTCGCGGGCTGGTTCGAGTGAGGAGCATCTCTCTATAATAGGATAATATGCAAAAACCAAAATTGCATAAGTAGATACCTTTTTCGAGTAGATATAAGTCCAAAAATCGGACCTAGAGGTCGAATTTTGGTGCGAGTGAGGATTGCCTAGAATAATCATATCTCCTCGTCCACCAAGTTATAGAATTTTTTGACAAGGAATGATTTTAAAAGTTTTTAAAGTGGCTAAATATATAAAATCGGGAAAATGGAAAAGGGAAAACCTAGAGATCGAATTTGACGGTTTTTGCGAACTCACAATACTATAAACAATGTGTCCACAAAATCTGAAAAGCCATTGGATAAGGGATTGATTTTAATGATTTTTAATCCAAAAATTGTGCAAAACGCAAAATATCCAAAAATGCAGGATGAAGCGCTGCTTGTCACCAAGCCTTCCCAATGTCAATGCGCCTAAGGAAAAGATTAATAACGAAGAAGCAGTTTTATTACCACTGGCCAAGCTGCAGACTAACGCTAAGTTTCTGACCACGCTGGCCCCGTGGCTAAGTTTTTGGCACCGTGGCTCAACCGCCAAGTTTGATCACGCGAGACCGGGCTGAATTAATTAACGCTTTTCAGCACCATGGCTACCAAAATCCTGGCCAGCTTTTCTCGATCAGTGCTTTTTGGCACCGTGGCTGAAAATCTGACCACGCTTTTGGCACCGCAGCCTGCAAAATCTACGCTAAGTTTTCCTCGATCACGCTGAGCACCGCTACCGGTAATCAATGACCCACGCTGGCACCGCTACCAAAACTGCGCGTTTTCTAATCACGTCAAGTGAGACTCGAGGCCGAAAATCTGACCACGCTTTTGGCACCGCTACCAAAATCCTAAGCAAGCTTTCCGATCACGCTGGCAGACCGCGCTTTAAAAATCCACCACGCTTTTGGCACCGCGGCTCAAAAATCCGGCTAAGTTTTCTGGATCATGCTTTTGCGCACCGTGGCTGAAATTTCACCATCGCTTTGGCACCGCGTACGCAAATCCTGCTTAAGTCGCGATCATCGCTTGGCACCGTGGTTGAAATTCCGACCCACGCCAGCACCATGGCCTCGTGTAACCGCCTAAGTTTTCCTGATCAGTTTTGGCACCGTGGCTCTAAAAATCCGACCATCAAGCTTTAAGACCGCGGCTCAAAATCCTATTAAGCCATCACAAGCAGACCGCACAAATTTGACCACGCTTTGGCACCGCTGCCTGTAATCCCATTGCTTTTCCATCACTGCAAGACTGCAATAAATTGACCATCAAGCCAAGACCGCTACCAAAACCGCTAAGTTTTCTGATCACGCGGCACCGTGGCTGAATTGACCACGCTGGCACCGCGCTCAAAAATCCGCAATTCCGACCACTTTGGCACCGTGGGAAATTCGACCACGCTGGCACCGCAGCCAAAATCCGCTAAGCTCTCGACCACGCTTATAACACCGTACGAAAAATTCACCACGCTTAAAGCACCGCGGCCAAATTCTACCACATTTTACCATGGCCCACTCAGGGCTAAGTTTTCGATCAATTCTTTTGTCAAACCGCTTTCAAACTCTATAACGTTTGGATCGACCATTTTGGCGTTTGTTACCATGTCAACATGTATTAAAAATTTTGCTACCACCTTTAGAGCCTCAATGACTAACGCAAAGAAAATGATGAAATTTAGAACGGCCGAGGATCAAAAGCCGACAAGGGCCAACCGGATCGCGCTAAGGCCACTCACTTACCCATAACACCCCGTCAGAGATTTAGTCTTCTAGCGATTCAACTCGTCTGGAATTACGCTCATGAGTCATTAAGCCACCCGCCCATTTGTTCAACTAACCGCATGGCCTTGGGCCTAAACCCCATCTCTGGTCTAAGAACGAACGACGGACAGATCGCCATCGCTTCAAATCGATTCCGACTTATATGCGTTCAACCATAATCCAACCACCAAACTACGCTAATCGGGCTTTTCAACCGTTGATGACTAATCAGAAGGGACCAATCCGTTCCTCTCGCACTAGGTTGAATTACTATCGCGATAACCACATCGCGGTAAACTAACCTGCCTCACGACCTGCCTAAACCCAACTCACGTCTCTATTAGGAACAATCCAACACTTGTGAACCTCGTCACAATGACAGAAGAGCCGACATCGGCGATCGTGCTAACGCCGCTGATGAACGCATCGCCATGCTCGCTGATCCTGTAACTTTTCCTGACACCTCTAGCTCAAATCCGGTTAGTCTAAAGGATCGATAGGCCACGCTACTCACCTGTATTCGAGACCGCATTGGAAATCAGACAACCAGCTACCCTTTGCTCCACACGAGATTTCTCTGCTCGCTGAGCTCATCTTAGGAACACCCGCTATCTTTACCAAGATGAGCCGCCTCTAGCTAAACTCCCCACTGGCTACATCGTCTTCCGCCCGGACCGACCACATTGGCCAGCTCGGGTCCAAAGCAGCGCCTACCCATTCACCTGAATAAGTAAAATAATCGCTAGTAGCTAGACACTTCGCGCGCTACTCCCACTCATCCTGCCACCTCCAAGTCATTTCACAAAGCGGACCAGAGTCAAGCTCACTGTGGTCTTCTGTATCCCTGATTCCGCCTAAGCCCGCTCCTTTACCGTGGTTTCACTGGATATGCAGATTGCGACAGCTGGAATTTCAGCATCCATTCATACGGCCACTAGATTACGACGAGGCATTTGCTACCTGAGCCACAGTCATAGTTACTCCAGCTTTCGCTAATCGCAAGGCCATTGAATTTCTTCACTTTGATATTCAGAGCACCGCGTACAATCACATTGCGTCAACATCCGCAGGACCACGCAATGCTTTGTTTTACCTAAACAATCGATTTCTCGTCTGCATCTCGCCAGAAATCAACATCGACGCCGGTAATAGGCCCCGGCGGTCTGTTTCATCCGTCTCCCATCGTAAGACGCTGATTTATTCGGGCTTCGCTACGGAGTAGCTCGAGTACCATCGACAATGACGGGAATCTGACTGGGACCCCCGCGTTCAATTTCATTAACTTTTTCCCCGAGGTTACTTGATCCATTACTGACTTCCCTTGCCTACATTGTTCATCGACTGGCTGTTCACCTTGAGACCTGATGCGGGTGCATAGTGTAGGCACTCATCCTCGATTTTCATACGCCGGGCGACTTGACACCACGCTGACGTATAAGGCTTTTTCCACCATTGACCCTACTCCCATTGAAGTCAAGCTCTGTGGGCGGGTGTCGTTAAACGTAAAAGATAATCCTTCCGGCCCCTGGCCACGTGACTCCCCTAATTGCTCGCTACCGGCCACGTTCCAGAATTTTAACTGATTCTTTTTTCGCTACACGCGCTATCAGACGGGCCTCTGGGTTCCTGGGGATCGACTAACCTATTGCAGCAAAGCCGCTCATATGGAACCTTCCCCTTCTACCAGCCTCATTTGAATATTTGCTACTACCACCAAGATCTCAGACCGACGATCGCCCGCCCGGCTCACGCCTGACCGTCATGCCTTCCTACTCATCTGGGGCCCTCGTCCTGCCCCGAAGCAATACGTAACTGAACGAAGTAACA
>JAENHJ010000398.1:0-10680 GCA_025330945.1 Mucuna pruriens | reverse complement strand
GAGTCTTCATAGGGCAATTGTCACTGCTTATGGACCGGCGAACCTAAGTGATCTATCCACGACTCAGACGAGCCTGGTGAACCATGGAGGTCCGAACTGACTGATGCTGAAGAATCATGGACGAGTTGTGGTTAAACACCGAAATCTAGAGATTGGTTAGCAGTTGACCAGACATCTGAATACCATGACCTCAAAATAACAGGTCAAGGTTTGAGACGACAGGTGAGCGTCATCGTTAATAGCTCACTGATCGAGCGCTCTTGCGCCGAAGATGAACGGGGCTAAGCGATCTGCCGAAGCTGTGGGATGTAAAATGAATCGGTAGGGGAGCGTTCCGCCTTAGAGGGAAGGACCCGCGCGAGCAGTGGTGGACGAAGCGAAGCGAGAATGTCGGCTTGAGTAACGCAAACGTTGGTGAGAATCCAATGCCTCGAAAAACCCAAGGGTTCCTCCGCAAGGTTCGTCCACGGAGGGTGAGTCAGGGCCTCAAGATCAGGCCGAAAGGCGTAGTCGATGGACAACAGGTGAATATTCCTGTACTATCCTTTGTTGGTCCTGAGGGACGGAGGAGGCTAGGTTAGCTGAAAGATGGTTATTTGTCTCAAGGACGCAGGTGCCCCTGCTTTTTCAGGGCAATAAGGGTAGAGAAAATGCCTCGAGCCAATGTTCGAGTACCAGGCTACAGCGCTGAAGTAATCCATACATCCCAGGAAAAGCTCGAACGACCTTCAACAAATGGGTACCTGTACCCGAAACCGACACAGGGTAGGGTAGAGAATACCTAGAGGCGCGAGACAATCCTCTAAGGAACTCGGCAATAGCCCTGCAACTTCGGGAGAAGGGGTGCCTCACAAAGCGGGGTCGCAGTGACCAGGCCTCGGGCGACTGTTTACTAAAAACACAGGTCTCGCAAAGTCGTAAGACCATGTATGGGCTGACGCCTGCCCAGTGCCGGAAGGTCAGGAAGTTGGTGACCTGATGACAGGGGAGCCACACGAAGCCTCGTGAACGGCGGCCGTAACTATAACGGTCCTAAGGTAGCGAAATTCTTGTCGGGTAAGTTCTGACCTGCACGAAAGGCGTAACGATCTGGGCACTGTCTCGGAGAGACTCAGTGAAATAGACATGTCTGTGAAGATGCGGACTACCTGCACCTGACAGAAAGACCCTATGAAGCTTCACTGTTTCCTGGGATTAGTTTTTGGGCTTTTCCTGCGCAGCTTAGGTGGAGGCAAAGAAGGTCTGGGGCCCAGAGCCATCAGTGAGATACCACTCTGAAAAAGCTAGAATTTAACCTTGTGCCAGGACCTACGGCCAAGGGACAGTCTCAGGTAGACAGTTTCTATGGGTAGGCCTCCCCAAAGGTAACGGAGGCAAGGTTTCCCGCCAGACGGAGATTGGCCTCGAGTGCAAAGGCAGAAGGGAGCTTGATCTGCAAGACCCACCCTGTCGAGCAGGGACGAAAGTCGACTTTAGTGATCTGATCGGTGCTGAGTGAAGGGATTGTCGCTCAACGGATAAAAGTTACTCTAGGATAATAGGCTGATCTTCCCAAGAGCTCACATCGACGGGAAGGTTTGGCACCTCGATGTCGGCTCTTCGCCACCTGGGCGTAGTATGTTCCAAGGGTTGGCTGTTCGCTCATTAAAGCGGTACGTGAGCTGGGTTCAGAACGTCGTGAGACAGTTCGGTCCATATCCGTGTGCTAGAGCATTGAGAGGACCTTTTCCCTAGTACGAGAGACCGAAGGACGCACCTCTGGTGCCAGTTATCGTGCCCACGGTAAACGCTGGGCAGCCAAGGTAGCGGATAATCATGAAAGCATCTAAGCAGTAACCAAGATGAGAGTGCCTCCTATTCCAGACTTCCCAGAGCCTCCGCAGCACAGCCGAGATAAAGATGGGTTCTTCTGCCCCAGCGGGATGGAGCGAAAGAAGTTTGAGAATCTAAGAGAAGGTCATATGAGACGAGCTTCTAGAATTAACGACAGGGTGTCATGGAAGCAGCAGTGATGCAGCTGAGGCATCCTAACAGACCGGTAGATTGAATCTTTGCTCCCATGATCTGACATCAATTGATCAGGCACTGCCATCTATTTTCATTACTGTTCAACTTTGACAACATGAAAACTAAAACTTCCTCTGTTCATCTGGCCAAGGGATGGAAGGGCAGAGGCTTGGTGTCCCTCCAGTCGAGAAATTAGGCCTCACAAATTTGAATAGCCAATATGTTTGCTTTTTATCTCATGCCTTTCGTTCATGGTTCGATATTCTGGTGTCCTAGGCGTAGAGGAACCACACCAATCCATCCCGAACTTGGTATTAAAACTCTACTGCGGTGACGATACTGTAGGAGGTCCAGAAAAATATTCATGCCAGGATTGATAAAAAAAGTTTAACACTTTATTCTCATTTATTTTCCATTGAAAAGCAATAGAATGAAAAATGAAAAGGTCGTCTTATTCAAAACCCCACTATGAAATCCCTTCTCCCACTTCACACCTGGAACATCGTTCTTATAGCTTAGAGAGATGCCACATCTTCTTAGGCTGGGGAGAGGAAAGGTTCCCATTTTTAGATACCTGGGAACAGATATCCAGTGGAGACGACGGGTGGGGCCTGTAGCTCAGAGGATTAGAGCACGTGGCTACGAACCACGGTAAAGTCGGGGGTTCGAATCCTCCTGCCCACAACTGGCCAAAAAGGGAAGGATTTTTCCTGGGTGTAGGAAAAATCATGATCAGGCTAGCGACCCAAAGTCATGAACTTGGCAGAGCATTTTTGTCGAAATGAATGGCTCACTCACTGTCTCACAAAAAAAAAAGAAAACAAAAAATATTCGCAAGTCATGAATATTATTAAATAAATCAAGTATGTCTAATCTTATTTTTTTGTTTAACTGCCTAGTAATTCTCAGGCCAGGTTTGGGAATAGCAGAGCAAGTAAAGTATTATTAGCATAGCAAAAATGCGTTCTGTCATTAATATGTTTTATATGGTAATTGCGGCTTCTCAGAAAATTGATGAATCGCATCAAAGATGCAATTTGCTATTGCTAGTACCAGTAACATCTAAGAATTCCTTAATTGGTTGGTTTAACAGTCTCCCCGACTGTGAACAAAGGAGCATCTCTGAACTCATACTGAGGTATTGATTTACATTCTCAACATCACAGAACAGAATGGGATACATGATGAGATAGAATGCAATAGAAACAAAGACAAGGGAAACGGGTTATCTATCCTTAACGGTCAAAGCGAACTCCTTTCATTCCGAATTACAGATTTCGAATCAATCAAATCTCCTATGATTCGAACCTACGACCAGTCAGTTATCACGATTCTGCTCTACCACTGAGCCATTGAGGAACAATGGAAATTGATCTCATAGAGTTCAATTCCTGTTCTCAACCCATGACATTATGAGCCTGAAGTTTCTTCAATCAGAAACTTCTTTCTGCAGTGGTTCTGTTCCATGCCTCATTCATAGGAATCAAAGTGGCTCTATTCTCATTATATTACATCCATATATTAATCGATTCATTTAATATCCCTATCTTTGGTGTCATTGAAATAAGAGATGTCGTTTCTAGCTCATTATTTCTATATATATAAGGGAAAATGGAAAGTTGAAAAATCATTATATAATAATAATAAAATTGCAATAGAAAATAATCCAGAAATTGCAATAGAAAAGAAAAAGAGAGTTTGAGATGATTTTTTCAATCTTTTATACTGATAATCTAGTATTCTTATGCATGAAGATAATTAATCGATAGTTGTGGTTTGACTTATTATGGATTTCTGACCACATTTTCCATAGTCCTTTATTCTTCCCTTCGAGCCTGGCTGAAGAAGGGACCGAGAAGAAAATATCAGCAACAATCCGCTTATTATGGACAGCTCATAATGTTCATATCGATCTATTATGCGCCCTTGCATCTAGCATTGTGTGACCCCATACAATAACTGTCATAGCTTTACCCTATCTTTTATTTCTCAGTTCTTCGGCACAATCATTAAAAAACTTTGAATTTATGGATACAAGAATCCAAATTCAATACGTAATTTTTGTATTCAAAGAATATTTTTCAGAATCTCATTTTTCAGTTATAAACCTCATTACAAGTTCAATAATATTAATAAAGATTAGTTAATTTATTTTGTTTGCCAAAAACAATCACTTTTTTTTTTAATTTTTTGTTGGTTGGTTAATTGGTCACACTTTTTTGATGAAATGTATTGACTTTCTATTAGTCCGCAGAAGCAAAATAATCGATTAACTAATGTACCTATTCAATCAAATAAGTACATTATGTCAGAATTTCGAAAATTTAATGTTTAAAATCTTTCTTGTTTTTTGTTACCTGTTTATACTATTTAGGCAGAATACCGCCTCCTTTACTAAGAAACTGTCAGAAATTCAAGAAAGGAATGAAATTTATAAAAAAGGAAAATCAATGTCGAAAGAAATTTACAAAAAAAAGTAGGAACTAAACAAAACAAAAAAGATCCAACAACAAAGATCTTTTTTTTTTTTTTTTTTTTGAAAAATTGAATTTGTAAAAATCGACGAAGAAAAATATAACAGGATTTGTTCAAAAACCTCTTGTAAACATTCTTTTCAATTATAAACGATGGAATCGTCCATTTCGATATAAAAAGAATCGATTTGAAAATGTCATAAAAATGAAATTTTCAGAATTTTTTTTCATACATGCCAAAATGATGGAAAAGAACAAATTTTTATATTCACCAAATTTATCAATCTTTCATAAATGATGAAACAAAATTTATCTTTCACAAGATTCAATTATTATGAATTGTCTAATTATTGAGCTATATTAATGAAGAAAAAGAAATTGATATCGACCTATAATAGACAAACAGATATGAATTTATTTTTGATATATTTTAAAAACCCACTGTGTAATATTGAAATTAAACATTTAACTAAAATATATGATCCTTTCTTGAACGGACCTTTCGTGTGACGAATCAAAATAGTTATCCTCAATGCAACATGAAAAACTTACAAAAAATCACATTTTATAACAAAATTATATCCTTATATTAATATAAAGAAAATTTTTTTATAAAATAATACAGTAATTATCCAGAATTGAAGGAGAAAATAATACATTGATAGAAATTATTATAATCTCTTATTTTTTTTAATGAATTCGCAATTTTTCAAAAATTGGTGTATCAAACCTGAGTTTTAGCACCTCATTTATTTCAGAACGGCGAAAAAGTAAAATGATTCAAGATGAAGAAAAATTATAATAATAATAATAAAAATCCTCTGATGCAATTAGAACTGATGAACGATAAACAATAATAAATTCAGTCAGAACTAAACATATTAGAATAAATGAACTAAAAGTTCCTCAATGGTCATACAAATGATTGACGAATTGAACACCTGACTGAAAAATGAAGAGAGATTTTCAAATTGCCCTTAGAAAAGCCAAACGTTTTAATAAATCTAAATTTTTAAAGAAAGACGATAATACTGGGATAACGATTAAAAACGAATATTTTAATTGTTTTGCAACAACTGATTATGAGACATAATCAAAGGATCTATAGCGTACTAAAGACTTGAAACAGTTATTGAAATTTTTTCAAAAAAGTGTTCATTCCCCCCTTTTTTTGATAAAATAGAGAAATCATTATTTTCTTTGATAGTTTCAAGTCAATGAAAATCTTTTATGTTAAAAATTGATGCGAAAACAGAATTTAAAATTTGTCAAAAGAAGAAAAAAAGAAAATGAGGAAAAAAAACGTATAGAAATAGCAGAAACCTGATAGCATTCTATTTTAGTCAAGTAATAAGGTGTTTTATTAATAACCCAATCCGATTTTAGAAAATATATTATATTACCTTCATTGATAATAATTAAAAATATTGTTCGTATACTATTTTTTTCAATTTCCCTGAATGGTCAGAAGATTTTAGGGATTGAAGAGAGAAATGTATATTAAAATGTAATGTATAATGGCATTCAATTATCCGAAACAGAATTTCCTAAAAAATGGCTAACAGACGGTATTCAAATAAAGATATTATTTTCGTTTAAAGCCTTGGCACAGATCTAAGCCACCATCCAATGAAAAGAAAAAATATCAAATGAAAAAAGGGGTGACAAAAAAGAACTTTGTTTTTAACAATTTGGGGAATGAAGTCGAATTGCCCCTTTTCTGGTTCTACCAAAATAGATTTTCATTTTTGATCCCATTTTTAAAGAACTCAAAAAAAACGAAACAATTTCATTTTTTCATTTATAGTTCAGTGAAAACAATTGTTTGGGAACACTCAAGAAAATGATGATCAAAAGCACTTATTTTTAACGAAAATAGAAAACAATTTCCAAATTTGTTTATTAAATTTAAATTTAAAAAGAGATGAATTGAGAAATAAAAAATTCAGTCCGTAAATAATATCTAAGATTCTGAAAATCATTCAATAGAATCTAAAATTTAAATAAATTGTTGAGAAAAAAAATAATGATCTGAATGCTAAAAGAAAGAAAAAATAGAAAAAGAATAGCAAGAAAAGAGGCTTTGTAATTTCAGAGATAAATATTTTGGTCTGAACAAACAACTTATGGTAAAGGATCGACTATGAAAAAAATTGCAGATATTACAAAAGAAAGAAGAACTGTTCAATTAATCTGTAACCATTTTTTTTTAAATTTTTAATGAAAAGGATATACATAGATATCTTTCATATATATCATTTGTATTCCTAGAATCAATACATAACTTTTTCTTGAATCAACAAAAAAAATTAAATAAATCCATTTACAATAATGAACCAACACAGAAAGAACTTATAAAACAAATCAAAGTAAAATTTGATTTTATTTCGATTATACGTAAATATTTTTATACTGGGAATACGAATCACAGAATTTTCTGACGTCTCCTTTTGTCACAAAACATATGTATTTTTAAAATTATTACAAAGCCGAATTATTAATATATATATTAAGATCTGTTTTAAATATTATGGAAATTTATATTTTCTTAAAAATGAAATAAAGGATTCTTTTTTGGAGAGGAATATTTCATTCTAAATTAAAACATAAGAACCCTCCTAATTATGTAATAAATCAATGGACAAATTGGTTAAAGGATCATCAATATGACTTATCTCAAGGCAGATGGTCCAGATTAGTACCACAAAAATGGAGAAAAAGAATCACTGAATGTTGTGTAGCTCAAAATAAAGATTTAACAAAATGTGATTCATATGAAAAAAGCCGATTAATTTTTTTACAAAGAACAACAAACAGACATTATTAAAAAACTAGAAAAACAATATAGATATGATCTTTATCCTATAATTTTATCAATTATGCAGATAAGAAAGACTCATATATTTATGGATATAAATCCCTATTTCAAGCAAATAAAAACCAAGTGATTTCTTCTAATTACAACACGCATAAAAAAGAATTTTTGATATAATAGGTAATATCTTTATCAAGAACTATATAGCGGAAGATGCTATTATAGATATGGAAAAAAATCTGATAGAAAGTATTTCGATTGATGGGAATCAATATAGAAATATTAAATCGTTCTATATCGAATCCGAATTTTGGTTCTTTTTCAAAATTTTTGATATTTTATAATGCATATAGGTAAAACTGTGGATCATACCAATCACCATTTTTTTTACATTTTAAAAATGTTAGTAAAATAAAAAAAACATTACTAGAAAGAAAAAAAATACACAGATATTTTTTAGACCATCAAAAAAAAAATAAATTGAATTGGAGTTCGAGACTGAAATAGAAAAGCATTATATGCCGATCAAATAACGAACTATCTTCCAAAACCAAAAGATGTTGTTATTGCAGACCAGGCAGTGAAAAGAATTGCGAGCGGTAAAAATAAAAACGAGAAATAAGATAGAGCAGAATCTATTTACGTTAAGAAATTTTTGACTTACATTTGAATTCAAGAATTTTGTCAAAGAATATAAAATGTCAGCATATTACTGACTAATTGAAAATTTAAATTATGAAATTCAAAGAGTGAGAGTTAGGTCATAGATATGACATTCAAACAAAGAATTAATTTTCAAGCTTAAAGAAAATAAAATTTATGAAAAGAAATATTTGTTATCGAACCAGTTCGTCTGTCTAGAAAAAACAATAAAATTTTTAGACAAACTGAGTCTTTCATTAATTCATAAGACTAAACGCAAAATTTATCAAAATACCCAGAAAAAGTTATGTTAATAAACAAAATTTGGATAAATACATTACAAGAACAAAGACTCAGCATAACAGAAAAAAAGAATTTAATTTACTTGTTCCTGAAAATATTTTATCCGCTAGGCGTCGTGTAGAGAATTGAGAATTTAATTTGTTTAAACTAAGTAATAGAAATAGTGAAGGGCCATAGAAACACAATAATATTTTATAATGAAAAATAAAGTCCATAATTGTTTTCAAGTTTGATCAAAAAAAATTTAGAGAAAGAGAAAAAAAACTAATGAATTTAAAAATTTATCTTTGGCCAAATTATCGATTAGAAGATTTAGTCATTAATCGCTATTGGTTTATTACCCATACGTAAGCTGCTCTGTATAGTAAGAATATATATGGTCCGCATTGAAAATCTGTTAATCGAAATTTGTCTTCATATACCATCATATATATATGGTATATACATACATAAATATAGACACGCATTATGGCATTGATACAAATAATGATGTATTCGTTAGATCAAAAAGAATCCAAAAATCCTCTTTATTTTTTACATAATAATTTTTGTAGAATCCATAAAAAAGTCTTTTTTATAATCTATTTCAACTTGATTGATAAATTTATAAAAATGAATTGATTGTAAAAAAACATAAATTTTTAAAGAAATTCTGATTTATATACAAAAATAAAAAATTAGTGTCATTACTATTAATGATGAATTCAAATATTCATAAAAAGCGAGGAGAAGAGAAAAAACTTTCATTTTTTATGGTAAAAATTATTTATACCTGTTTTTCAAAAGAAAAAAAGAAGAAAACCGGGGATCGGTTAATTTCGATTCTATCATTTTATTAATAGAATGAAGATTTATTCCATTTTTGAATTGCACCGAAAAAGACTATTTATCTCAAAGAGGTTTACGGGGAAACGGCAACGATTATTGTCTTATTTGTCAAAGAAAATGGAATACAAAAAAATTAATAAATCAGTTTAATATTCGGGAGTCACAAATTGTTAAATTGAAGAGTAATTCTCAATTATTCGATTTATTAAATCTTTAATTTTGATGAATCCTTAAGCGATTCATAGAAGAATGAATCGAGGAAACCTATGAATATCTTAACTACAAGAAAAGACTTCATGATAGTTAATATGGGCCCTCACCACCCATCAACAATGCATGGTGTTCTTTCGACTTATTGTTACTCTAGATGGTGAGGATGTTATTAATTGAACCAATATTGGGTTATTTACACAGAGGAATGGAAAAATAGCGGAAAACCGAACAATTATACAATATTTGCCTTATGTAACACGTTGGGATTATTTAGCTACTATGTTCACAGAAGCAATAACTGTAAACGGACCCGGAACAATTGGGAAATATTCAAGGTACCTAAAAGAGCCAGCTATATCCGAGTAATTATGTTAGAGTTGAGTCGTGAGAAGCTTCATTTACTATGGCTAGGACCTTTTGATATAAGAGATATTGGTGCACAAACCCCTTCTTCTATATTTTCAGAGAAAGAGAATTAATATATGATCTATTCGAAGCTGCGACGGGTACAGAGAATGATGCATAATTCTTCTTTTCGTATCGGGGGGGTAGCGACTACCGATCTACCCATGGTTGGATAGATGAATGTTTAGATTTCAGATTATAACATGATTGCTGAATATCAAAAAACTTATTACACGAAATCCTATTTTTAGAAATTGAGGGGTAGGTGTTGTTGATGGAAAGGAAGTAATAAATTAGTTTATCAGACCAACAGCTTCCTGAATACAATGGGATTCACGTAAAGATAATTGCGAAGATGAAGAATTTGATTGTAAAGTTCAATGGCAAAGAAGCGAGATTCATTAGCTCATATTTAGTTCGAATTGCGAAATGGTGGAATCAATAAAAAATTATTCAACAGGCTTTGGAAGGAATTCCCGGCGGGCCCTATGAAAATTTAGAAATCCGCTGCTTTGATAGAGACAAAGAGCCAGAATGGAATGATTTTGAATATCGATTTATTAGTAAACAAATTCCTACTTTTGAATTGCCAAAACAAAGAACTTTATGTAAGAATTGAGGCCCCCAAGGGAGAATTAGGTATTTTTTCTAATAGGGGATCAAAATGGTTTCCTTGGAGATGGAAAATTCGTCCACCGGGTTTTATCAATTTGCAAATTCTTCTCAATTAGTTAAAAAGAATGAAATTGGCCGATATTATGACAATACTAGGTAGCATAGATATTATTATGGGAGAAGTTGATCGTTGAAATGATAATTGATATAACAGAAATACAAGATATCCATTTATTTTTCAGATTGGAATCTTTTAAAGAGGTATATGGAATTATATGGGTATTTGCTCCCATTTTTATCTTTTGTATTGGGAATTACAATAAGTGTACTAGCAATTGTATGGTTAGAAAGAGTAAACATCCGCCGGGATACAACAAC
>JAENHJ010000397.1:0-63977 GCA_025330945.1 Mucuna pruriens | reverse complement strand
TATTACGCATTGCTTTTTTATAACTGCTTATTATAAAAAATATTTTATAAATTTATTTATAAAATTTATTTAATTCTTAAAAAATAATTAATTTTAAAAATCATTTTATCTACTTTCAAATTTGAATTAGCATTATTCTTTAAAAATTTATTTTATTTTCAAACATGATTTTAAATATTTTTACTGGTTTATGATTTTTACATATTGAAAAGAATTTAATATAAAATTTGATGTTTGCATTTATCATAAAATCATTTTTTACATAATTTTTATTTATTTTTAATTTTTCAAATATTAATTAATTATTATAGTTTTATATAAATAAATTAATGAACAATTTATGTCAATAAATTTAATGGAACAAGTTTTATATCTTGAATTTGTTAAAAAAAATTAAAATCATATCTTAAAATCGTAAATAATTATTTATTCTTATTATAGAATATTAACTTAAATTTGAAAGTCAAAGACAAAGAAAATTTTAAAAGATAAAAATAAAATAAATTTTACCATAATATAGCAATAAGTTCATAATTTAACCTAGTTGTTATGTTAGTTATAAATACTTTAAAATCTTGTTTTTATGAACTGTGGGGAAGAGTTTGATTGTTATTTTTATATATATTTTCATGAGATATACTTGTTTGAATTGAACATTATGCACAAAAGGTATAAGTTCGTACTATGCATCGCGGTCGCCGGCAGTAGAGTTTGTTTGTTTTATTTTATAAATGTATTACCTCAAAAGAGATAATTTTATTATTTTTAATAAAGCCTGCTCTGTTATAACTCGAATCAACGAGACTAATACAATTTCTAAACCATAAGGGCTCTCAGTTTCCAGTTCATAGTGTAGTTTTCGGATATTGATTAACACTTATTATTTATTGTTGAAATCGTCTTGGTTACTTACTAATAAAAGTATACAATATACAATATTTTAAAAGATTTATGATTATATATATTAACAATTTTATTTCGATTATAGAGGGCTACATTTAAAATATAAAAGTGGTGCATGTAAGGTACAGTTCAGTAACATTTTGGTGGAGAAGTTTATGTTATTTGAATTACAAAAGGCCGTGCCTCTACTGGATATATAATATCTTATTATGTACTTATGGACAATAGCATAGTGGGTTTTACAGTTAACTCTATAATAATTTCTATCACTCATTATACATTTTACATATTCCATCATTTATAATTTCCTTAGCATCTCAGATGAAACAGCTTATGATATTCACGTGATTTGCGAAAACAAGATTAATTGCATGACAAGTATATAAGCATGACCCAAGTATGGATGACCTAATCACATACAAGTGATTTGGACTACTGTAGTTAGAAAATATTAAAATAAAATTTCTTTTTCTATCTAATTAAAATGAGTAGAGGAGAATAATAGTTATTACACTAAAAATTTTTAACGTGAAAATTTACTCACTGATATAAAAGACAAAATCACGTAACAATTAACAAAATAGTAAAAGGAGAATTACTACCTTTAAATAAAAATAATAGTCTCTGTTGCTAAGTGAAGGAAACCCTTCACTAAGTGAAAAGTGTGATTCAGCTAAGTGAGTCAAAGGAAACTCACTGAGTAAGCAAGTCAAATATGAAAGAAATCAACTTCATATGAAGGAAACTTGTTGGCAGAACGTATACTCATTGAGCAAGATACTACTCTGGGGGATTAGTTGGACAAACCAAATGCACATTGGATGAATAGTGATTCTTAGAAAATTTCTTTGATCAATCTCTTTCCTTCAAAAACCATCAGTAATTAGCTCTTCCCAATTTATATTTAAGATTTGAGTTTAATAAAAAACTATGCTAAAATGGAAATATCAGTAAAAAACTTCAAGACTTATGATTCATAAGACTTAATGAAATCGTCATTTGTCATAATGGCGAACAACATATGGATGTGTTAGATTAGAGTATATTGGTCGGCAATTTTATGCTAGCGTTACGATAGCAGTGCTTTCGGCTGATTATCAAGATGGGCCAGCTTAGTAGTGGATAAATAGTATGCGATAACGAGGTCTTGGTGATAGGAGATCAAAGCTACCCATCATTATCCTGACAAAGCCACTTATTTTATCTGTAGATCAAGTTCTCAGCATCTTCCCTAGGTTTCTCTTTGCACATGTCATTTGTGATGACTTAGACTTAGTACATGTATATAGAAAATGCCTGCCTGATCGCTCAAAAGTTAGTCTCTATGGAGTAGGACTTGTCTAGTTTGTTGGTTTGGAGAATTTGGATCGATGAATTGAAATCGAGTGCTGTGTTACTTGAATTCTAATGTTGATCATATGATTTATTCATATATGTTTTATTTTGTGAGCTTACCTTTATATTCATATGCACAATGCAATTGCGATGACCCTCAAATAGCGTGTTCAGTGGGAGTAGATGTCAGGCTACCTAAGAGTTGCGGTCGATCATGCTGCCATTCAACCAAATCCATCTAGGATTGTTTAGACTTCATTTATGGGAGATCTAATAAGCCAGCACGGCTGATTGACCTCGAGTTGGAGGTCGGTGCTATCTGCACTATGATTGACTTCACGCTAATTGTCACCACTTTTATTCTTCGACCTGTTTATGCTTTATTGGACTTCTTCACTGCCTATTAGAGACATGTGGGGTTGTCCTATCCATTTGACTATAGACCAGCTATTCGATGTGAATCTTCATCATCCTTCTCACTTAAGACCAACCATACCACTGTTAGGCCAATCCTGATAATGCTCCTCAAAGCTAGACATTGACCATGCTCTTTCTCCTTCATAGTTTTAGTTTAGTGCTCCAACGAGCATAGGGTGTGTGAGTTATGTATCCCCCATATGTAATGATATATGAAATTATATTCCTTTTTGCACTCAGTCTATAAGTGTCATAGGGCACAAACACAATACTACTTACTACTTGGATCTAATGTTTAAAATCTTATGCTATGATATTCGTAACAAAAGATACATGTATGTATTATATTTATGATTCGTTTAGGCGGAGACAAAATTTAGACGTGTTTTTCATAAATAAATTAATCAAGATTTTTCCAAATAAATTGAACCTTTTATTCAATTTGAGTTATGTTTAGTTTGCATTCTAGTAACCTCGGGTCATTACACCTTGTCTAAAGCTTGACAAACTAGCTCTTTCTCCTTGGTGTCATACAAAGGATCCTCAAAATCTCTTAATGATTTACTTTTGGCGTTTTGAGGTGCATTGATAAACCAAAATTTAGTATGTTAATGTGAAGGGTTTGGGGTACAATTGCACTCTATTTTTATTATATCATTTTAAAATTCATTCTTTTTCTTTAAGTTTTATTATCGTCTACAAAGGTATTACAAGATAACATACTCTTTAGGTGGAGCAGGCCTCCACTTATTTTCTCCTCTCGACATATATATACGCGTTCCTTTCTCTCTCTTTGGTCAAACTTTAACTTTCCTATCTCCTAACGGTCCAATGTCCTCGTATAAATAGAGCAAAGTGTGTCAGGGGACAAAAGCGACATGTATCACGTCACGTTCACTTTGCTACTGGTGTCGGTGACCTTGCTAGAGGGAGTGTTAAATGCTAGTGTATGGTTTGCTCGAGGCTTAAACCTTATCAACATGGATGACCAGTACACAACCCCCACGTGCTAAGTGAGTGATACACACTTTGAATTAGAGAACTGGTTGAGATGGGCTTGATTGGCTAGAAGGGATGAAGGTTGATCGATCGCAGCCCCAATGTTGAATGCCAAATTGCTGCGTTATATTTTTCATAATGCCTACCTTTAACATATTTGACATGCATTTTCTAGCCTCTTGACATGCGTTTTCTACTGCTGCGTCACTAGTCTATCTAGCCTTAACGTATTTGAAACGTGTTTTCATTCGTCTATTGAGTGTTCGGGTGAGTCACCGACATTGCCTTTCACGGGTCTTAGGTGCCCTAGGAAATCTCAACTGACTACCTCTTATGGGTCTTTAAGTTTGCCTAAAGAGAGTCTTGATCGGCCTTTCATGGTCTTCGGCGCCTGGCGATTAGATGATTGACTTCTTGCTCACGGATCTTAGGTGCCCTGGGCAATCTCGATGAATTGCCTCTTTTGGTCTTAAGTTTGCCTGGAGGATCGTTGATCGACTGCCTCTCGTAGGTCTTGGCAGGCAGTCACTAGTGACTTCCTCTTACAAGTCTTAGGTGCCACGGCGGTCTCGTGGCCTTCTTGTGGGTCTTGGCACCCACAATCTCGCTTGGGTGCCTCTTCACGGTCTTTAGGTGCCCCAGGCGTCTCGCCAATTTCACTCACGAGTCTTAGGTGTCTCAGTAGTCTCACCCAGCCTCTCCTGGTCTTGGGTCTTGCAGGTGATCCTCGATTGGCCCTCTTCTTGAGTCTTAGGTGCCCCCAACGTCTCGATTGACTGCCTCTCACAGGTCTTAAGTGCCTCGGGCGATCTCAGCCAAGCTGCCTCTTATGGGTCTTTATGTTTGCTCTAGAGGGTCATTGATCGTCTCGCAGGTCTTAACACCTTGGGCGGAGTCATTGGTGAGCACTTCTCTTGCGGGTTTTAAGTATACGGATAGTCGACCAGCCCCACACCTCTTATCAGTTTTTGGTGCCTTTTGACGATCTCGATCATTGTCTCTTATGGAGTCTTTAAATTAAGTGATCGTGACCGATTTTACTTACAGTCTTAGATGTCACAGGCGGGCTCGATGGTATGCGCTCCCCGGTGGAGTGAATGATAGGCACTCTGATGGAGAAGCCAGCGAGATAGGCTTGATCGGTGAAGGTTGACTAGTACAAGTTTGATCTGACATAAGTCTAAGCCTAAAGAAGCGAAACTTCGAAGTTTTTTGATTCAGAAGGCAAGCTCACAAGATAAAACACGATAATGGCTTCAACAAGCATAATTGTGTTTCAAATCCCGATATGTCCATGCTACAAACCAAAACAATTTAACATTGTCGTACTAGACTTAGCATGGTTGTGCCATGCTTTCAATATGACTAGCATGATTATCTTCTTTTTCAATCAAAAGACTGACCTGCTTCCCCACAATATTGAAAGGACGACCAAAAGGTTAAAATCATCACAGAAGTTCTAGGCTACTAGTCTCTTTCTCTCTATTTTATTTCATTTTTTTTTTTAAAGCTTTCTAGAGTACTTGCGGGTTATTTATGCAGACTAGGCGTATAATGACAAAAGTGAAGGAAAAGCCTCCCAACCTCCATGAGTTCTTTTCTTTTCTCTCTATATATTTCTTGTTTACTTGCATTAACCATGAATATGAGTAGCTAAACCCCCACTTCTCAGGTTATGACATAGTTGTATTTGGAACCACTTAGTCTTAATTGAATGTGAATTTTCATTTTATTCATCTAGTTGATTTGTTTTATTATTATAGATCTTTTAAGGTTTAATAACCACATATATTGTCTTAATTGATTAATTAATGAAGATCATCATGATTAATTGGTAGAACTATAAAATAATTAGGTTTAAAAATTGTATGATCAAACCTTTTCTAAACCATAATAAGATTAACAAATTTAATTAATCTACGTTTTTGCTTTATGCTTACTTTAAATTGAATCTTTTATGATAAACCCAGAGACATAGTTTCTGAAAGATTTTAGGAATCTAGATCAAGAACTCTGATAGGAATTAAGAGATATAATCAACAATAAAAGGATAAGTCGAAATTCACATAAAATTAATATTAGGGAATAAAAAAATACAAATGAAACTATAATCACTCTATTTTCTTAAATTCAAATTTAAACCAATCTACTTTTTTTCTTAACTTTATTTTCAAATACCATGCATAATTATATTTTTCTTCTTATTCTCAATTAAACTACATAAGGATTTCTGAAGAAAAAATCACTTATACTAGTCCTTGTGAGTGCGATATACGAACTTAAAGTCCTCGATACTATTGTGATAAAGATGCGTTTTCCCTTAAAGCATTCAAAATGCATCATATGCGTAGATGGGATGATAACCTCAAATAAAGGGTAAAGTGATAACAAGTTGATTGTTATCCAGCCTATTTGACCTTTTCAAGGTAAAGAGAAAAAATGGTTTTTTTATCCTAAGCCAAGGAATACCATCGATTATAGATCGCTGGTGAAGGCAAAGTTGGTCCGTTGTGTACTTAACCACGCTGATCTAACTACTGCGTATCTCCCAATGACGAGTATTAGCCGTAGGCGCGAAAAGATTTCCTCACTAGTCAACTTCTTTTGTTGCATGTAACAACAGCGTCATGTTGGCTATTACAATAGTTGTGATCTTGAATTGAATGAAAAAAACATTAACTTCATGTCCTTATTGAATCTACTACGCCTCCATCCCATATTTCTTTAAAATTAGATCCTTTCTTCAAACAATCAAATATCACCTTCTAACGGCTGCTAATTCTAGTTTAGCAGTTTGTGTGAAACACTAAAGAAAGAAATGTAATGCATAAATTAACGGGAAGAGAAGCTGGCTGGAACAAATATACAAAGGCCGATCAACCGCAACAACAAAGAAATGAATCAACATGAAAGGCATTGTACTCACCTCGAAGACCTATATTTAAGATGGTGTATGATTTGAGGCACCATTGAGCCTAAAAAGATAAGTTTATGAAAGCCCAAGTTATACACACTCATCTTCTGTTGGGCCTAATGGGGCTCCGAGTCTTTCCCTCATCTATCGCCTGATCAATATGCATAAAGCCGAAGAAGGGATGTAGAATCCCAATTCTTCCCGTGTATTGCCATGAATGAAAAAAATTCGATTTGACTGCATGTATTATATTAGTTGCAATAAGTAAAACCCCTCGAAGTACTATTTTTTTATTAGTCATACACATAACTATAAAAATCAACAAAAACTTCTTTAATCATATTAATTGGACAAAATAAGCCTTGACTCCAAAATGAGTGCAAGCTTCATTACATTGATTCCAAGACAAAGTCATAAAACCTTTTGAAGGATAAAACCCCCACATGATCAGTGATGCTTAGAGAATAAAGGTTGGGGTGTAGAAACAGACCGATAATCATTCTTGAAATTCTTTGAAGTCAATATAGACAATAATTGAGGAATAGAGAGCTACATCAATAATATCTTTTTCTACATGTGTGGCCGTTTTTTTATAATGTGTTTTACCAAGTTATTGACTAAAAGATAAGTGTATACAAAAACTACATATTTGGAAACGCCATAAGGTCCTTAATAAAGCAATCTCACAAAAGATTTTGAAAACTTCTTTCATTTGCCATGATAGGTAGTGTTCTTCATATTTATTTGTGTATTCACTGAATGAATTAGTAGTTTACGTATTCTGATAAGAATAAGGTCAACAACGACAAGGCTTTCCGATATTTTCATTTTCCATGGTTCTTCATAACAAAGAACATTTATTTTCTTCATGACCTTTGTTTATGAACCACCTTGTTTCAAACCCTAAAATTACTAGAACTACTTTGTGCAGCATGAATAATGACCCAGCCCTTTCAATGCTTTCACCTCAGCCAAGACCTAAACAAACTATTCATTTTTTCATGCTTCAACCATGTCAGCCATCGCCAATCATCACTGGCAAATTTTCATAACCACTATCACTTCATCAGAACTACTTGCATCATCTTTGGTTATCAAGGCTTGTTCATGCTTTTCTCTTTACGGTTGTCTACAACTCCATTGTAGGATCATACAAAGAGATACTTTTTCCATTTCACTCATTTTTATCTCTCTCTCTTTGCATATAAAATTATGTCGATTTATCAATTATTTCTCCTTTTCTCTTTCATGCATATTCACAAACATGGTATGGTGCTTACCATAGTTCCACCTCAAACCCATCAAAACCTATAAACCCCACCTAGAAAACGTCATAACCCATTTCTGAACTTTGATCTCTCTTAAACTCTGAAAGAATAATCATTTTTATAGCCTTCGAGACTTGGCTCATTAAGGTAAAATGACATTATCATACAACCTTAATATGGTGAAACCAGCAAACCAAAAGCACCCACTTTTAAAAATTAGCATTTTCCTCATCCAGGCCAAAAATGTATTATTGTAACTGTTGAATTGTACCATATTTGGAAGTCTCTTTCAATGCTAATGATGTTCAATTCCTTTTATTACTATTTAGTGTGAACTTGGAAGCACATCTCAAATGATGAGTTTTTTCTCTCAAGCCTCACCACGGTTGAGTTTGCATATGCGTTTATGGGGTGGGTGTTGAACGTAGCAATGACACACATATGCAACTTAGGGGGCATGATGCTATTAGAAAGGTAAAGGAAGATGGAAGTACAAAACTATTAAAGGATAAAGGAGATAGATAAATTAAGAGTATGAAACTAAAAAACAAAAATATAAGAAAAAATATTATTTTCAAAACTATAGGAAAAATGTTTTAAAATGGTAAAACATAACTCAACTTCATCCAAACAAGTTTTGTTTTCAATTTTGAATTTTAAAACATAATAGATTTATTTTATTTCTTCTAGATTTATTGATAGTTTCTTTTGTATTATTATTAGTTTGTTGCTGATCAGTTAGTTTCCTACATTTCGTTATTTGGCAGATTATGTTATCTTTATATATATATAAGTCATGTATCTTTTTTCTTTAATCAAGAAGTTTATTCAATATATATAGAAATTCTTTTCAATATGGCTTTAGAGAGCACCAATCTTAACATTGGGAAAGAGTCCTTGGAGAAGAAAGAGCATGCCTTTGATAATAACAAGATGTCATCTGCTACCACACCTAACTCGTTCTTTCATCTTAGTTCCTTGAATAATCCAAGAACACCTCTTCGTGGGCTACAACACTCAACAAAGACAACTACCACAACTAAAACACATTCAATGAAGATGAGTTTGCATGCAAAAAATGAAGCTAGGATTTATTGATGGAAGCATTGAAGAAGTGACACCTCAACCGATAAACTATCAACAATGAGAAAAGAAAGACTCAATAGTTATGACTTGGACCATTAACTCAATAAACCTAAGCCTATGTGGAAGCATCTTGCATGCCACAATTGCATGGAGAGGTATGGCTTCGATCTTAAAGAGCAATTTGCTCAAACAAATATGCTCTGTATCCATCAATTATGGCATACACTTTATACAAAAAAGCTTTCTTGATGAACTTGGTGAATTGCAAACATTACCGAGTATACATCGAGGGCATCCAAGGAACTAATCTAAAACATAAAAAAGATAATTGAGTTCATCTATTTCTTGAAAGCTTAGACAATGAGCAATGTCGCAACCTGAGGTCCGCACGGTCCGAGCTCTCTTTTATCTCGGTAAGTGCCTTCAAAATCCGAGTCGCCGCCCAAGTTTTTTACGGAACCCAGGGAAACCCATGAAAGGCGGGTCTGTCAGTAAAAAGTTATGGGTTCGGGAGTTGGTTACATGCAAGAGGGATGCAGGGCCCCAGGCGTGTCTATCGCTCGATAGTTACCCTTGGTTAGCTGTATGGGAGAGGATGGTGTTTGTATATGGGTAGTGTTCTGGAGTTCTTACGTTTTAGGTGGCGGTTGTAAGTGTGGGTCATTGACCCGATAGGGTGTGCCCTCTAGGCCCTCGTACTTCTACGGCCAGAGGTTCAAAGTCTACGTAGTTCTGGCCTTTAGATGGGTAAGGGTTAGGTTGAATCGATCTCGCCATAATTGCCGAGTCGTGCTCTGTCTAGGATTCAGGCCGAGACGCACTTTCACTTAGATGGGGATTAGGTTCTATTCCGGCCTGCATGTCAGGGCTAGGTCGGGATTCTGGAGGATCTTGCTTTGGTGATACAAATTTATGTTAAATTAATTAAGAGAAGAAAGGGGAGTTAACCAACCCGGACGCTCGAAAGGAGTGAACGAGTCTTGATCTGGCCTAGACTTGGGTGAAGGGAGTCAATTAATCTGACGTCGAGTAAGTGGGCGAGCGTGGATCAGCCTAGACTTAGGGCGCTTCCTCCTATCTTTAGCGCTGTCGTTTTTCTTCCTTTCTTTGCCTTTTCTTGCCTTTCTTGCCTTTCTTTTCTTTCTTGTGATTTTTTTCTCGCCCTTTTCTCATTCGCAGTGAGGTCTTATATAGGCTACTGAAATGGGTTTGGTCTCTCTCCCCGATGAGAATATTTTATTATATTTTATTTTTGAATTTTGAATGTTTAATGATTTATCCCTCGATTCTTGGGAAGAGAGGATATTTTATTTTGAATTTTGAAAAAGTCTGATGATTTATCTCGAATATTTTATTATTTTATATTTGAATTTTTGAATATTTAATGATTTATCCCCTCGATTCTTGGGAAGAGAGGATATTTTATTTTGAATTTTGAAAAAGTCGACTGATGTTTATCTCGAATATTTTATTATTTTATATTTGAATTTTGAATATTTAACGTGTTTATCCTCTGTTTGTTGATAACGTATAAAATCTTCAAGATTTTATTTGTTATTAGTTACGGAAAACCAGCTTTGGTTGTTAGTTGATAACATATAAAATCTCCAAGATTTTATTGTTATCTGAGTGAAAGTCAACTCCGTTGTTTGGGCTGACAGCTTTTGGGGTATGACAATGCTCCCTCTTTATTTAGGTTTTTCCCGAAAAGGATGTAATCTTTTCTGATAAGCGTAAATAAAGATAGAGGTGAGGATGGGGGTGGTTGATGTTTCCGTGAACATTTGGTAGTGGGCAAGGTATCACTAATTGGCACTCAACCATCTAAGTTTCACAAAGCACTTGGCAAGCAGTAAGGCACACACTGCTGGTGCCCAACCCTCCAAGTTTCACAAAGTACTGGCAAAGCAGTAAGGCACACACTCGCTGGTGCCCAACCTCCAAGTTTCACAAAGTACTCTGAAAGCAGGCAAGGCACACACTGGCTGGTGCCTCAACCCTCCAAGTTTCACAAAGCACTGGCAGCAGTAAGGCACACCTGGCCGGTGCCCAACCCTCCAAGTTTCACAAAGTACTTGGCAGTGCAAGGCACACACCGGCCGGGTGCCCAACCCTCCAAGTTTCACAGCACCTGGCAGCAGGCAAGGCACACACTGGCCGTGCCCAACCCTCCAAGTTTCACAAAGTACTGCAAAGCGCAAGGCACACACTGGCTGGTGCCCAACCCTCCAAGTTTCACAAGTACTGGCAGCAGTAAGGCACACATCGGGCTCGGTGCCCAACCCTCCAAGTTTCACAAAAGTATTTTTGAGTTTGTTATTATATTTTTGTGATGGTGGCAATTTTTAGGCCTCAGCGAGGTAAATGGGAGTTATAACTGGGCCGGCTTATGAGATGGAGACGGCCTACGCGGGACTGGCTGTGATGGAGTTGGTCTACGCTGGGGTTGGTCGTGATGGATCTCGCCTCACGGGTTGGCCGTGATGGATCTTGGCCTACGTGGGGCTGGGCCGATGGAGATCGCCTACGCTGGGCTCGGGATGGAGCCTGGCCTAGTCAAGGAGGAAAAACGCTAGTCTTGCCGAGAGGGCTGGAGTGCTTGGAAGGAGCCATCGTGAGCCATGAAGATGGTTTCAACAAAGCCCCTTAGCAGCATAGCTTTGTTGTCTCAGATTTACTCTCAGCCCCATATGATATGGCTAAGGATGTTAAAGACGGGAAATTGATTTCCTCTTGATTGAACTTGTAATTGTAAAAAAACTTATTTATTAATGAAATGATTTTTGGCATTTTTTTCCTCGTGTGTTTGTTTTTGTTTTGTTTTTATTGCGTTTTTGTTGATTGTTCATTAACGGCGCTTTAGTTGATCAGGGGTATCAGTCTTGACTGGGGTTTGCTATAGTGTACATGGGGCAACGGTAGTAGGTTAATGGGTTCGATGTTTGGGACCGTGTTGTCAAGCAAACAATCTCAGTGCTCGGCTTTAATGGAAGGGTTTTTAATCAAGATTTAGGAAAAGTTACGGGCTAATGGGATCAATTCCTACAAGGGATGGTGACCCTAAACTTGGCTTAGTGAATGGCTCATGGGCCATTATTCAGCTATGAGTGGTGACTCTGACTAAGAGGAACGCTGTTTCCTGGATCCGATGTGTGGTTGACTCACACTCCTGATGAGCGAAGAGTTGGTATGGGCTCGTAGATGGTTTTGACTCGCAGCGCCTCTAGGGTAGAGTAATGATAAGTGGCCTCGGGAAGGTGGATCAAGACGCGAGGTAGCCATTGGATTATAGATGGATGGATAGCTCTGTCCTTCTGAGACTTGGCTAGTGGGAGTGATAACCTAATGTTTTCTAACCTCTGCTTTAAATGGTGATTCCGACTCAGACTGCTCTTGGGAAGGCTGAGGGTGAGATGAAGGGTGCCGAGTTGTTTTTGGTTTCTTTGTCCGAGATGACTTCTGCGTCGCCACGGATCCTACCGACTCTTCCCGGATTTTGAAAACTACCCGCTTTTCGACATGTTTGAAATGTATTTGCTTTACGATGATTTTAGCAGATATCTTAAGCAAAGGTAAGGAGAGAGAAGAAGGAAAAGAAAGAGTCTTATTATTTTGAAAAGATTACAATCATTTTAGGAAAATGAAATGAAACTACTTAGACTATGTTTCCTTTGATCTTCCGCTGTCCCGGGTAAGTGGTTCATCATTGTTCTTCGGGGGTACTTCAGGATAGAAACATTCTAACCAAAGGCCTGCATTGAATGGGTAGGCTAGGTCTTGTCCCCTGCTGCTGGTTGTAAAATCAATGCTTCCTCCGTGAGAAAGCCTCAGGTCACTCAATGCATGGCCCTCATACGCCAAGTGTAACCTTTTTAGCACCATGTCCCTTTTTGGAAGACACGGGCTTTACCTTTTATCGAACGCTTTTTATCCGCCGCATAGCTGGTCGCGGGTACGAGCGCCATGAGTCGCTCGATGAGGTTTAATTGGTCGAACGTTGTTTAACCCACCTTTGCCTGTCTAACTCACGGCCAAGACTCTTTCAGGAAGTTGTATTTCTACCTCACTGGTAGGATCGCCGCGCTATACCGAGGTATTGGTTGTTCTGATGTTCGACGAGGTACCTGATCCATGCAAAGGCGTAGGTAACATCCGCTAATCCTTGTGTGACCACCATCTTTTGTATTATCTTTTTTCGTGATTTTTATTGGCCGCTTCATCGCCTCCGCTCATTTTGGGAAACGATAAGGTATGGAATTGTGGTGCGATGCGGAATTGTTCATGAGCCTGGCCATCATCTTGTTGAGGATTGGGTGCCGTTGTTTCATGATGATGTGAGAGTGGCGTCAGATCACATACGATGTCCCTCTTGATAAAACCGATACCGCCTTTACGCGGAACCGAGGGATGAGGACGCTTCTACCCATTTGGTGAGCCCAATCGATGGCTACCATATGAACCTGCAGCCCGCTGATGCTTTTGGCTCGCTCTTATCACGCCGATGCCCCACATGGAGAATGGCCAGTGAGCGGTGAGGTCGTAGTAGTGGAGGGCAGCGTTGAGGCTGTGTGCGTATTTGGTATTTTAGCATTTTTCTGACATGTTGGTAGCAATCCGCTCATCCGGGTCCAGAGTAACCCGCCTGAGTATTCGGTGAAGCTAGGCATGTCCGCTTCGCTGAGTGCGAATATTCCTCGTGTACTTCCTCGAGAATTTGCTTAGCTTTGTTCATCTACACATCTGAGTAAGTGTCATATCGGGCGCTTTTGTAGAGCGTGGTCCCGCTTTAGCGGAAGTTGAAGCCAGCGCCGCAGAGTTCGCTTGCTGTTTTCGGGGCGCCCTGGATACTTTGCGCGCCTCGAGGTACTCTTTATGTCGAGTACCATGGTTCCGATCACTCGACGTTGTCAAGCTTCTCTCTGAAAGGCATTGGCACACGCTTGCTCAGGGTCGTTTGTTCGACTTGATTACCATTGCCCTTCGCTTATCCGCATCACTACGGCGATATGGTACAGTGGCGCCTGTCGTCTGATTTTTTCCTCTACTGCGATCGGGCCGAAAAGTGAGATGCTTCGAATGCCGGGATATGATTTTCATAGGTCATATAAGATTTCCGGATCAATTTGCATCCCTCGTTTCCCATTCTCCACTTGTTGTAGATAACTAGCCGAGTCCGAAACCCTAAGTTTCTTTTTATCAGCGGGTTAAGGCCATTAAGATCCCATAGTGCATGCTTCTCAGATTCTACCATGTTGCTTGGTTACCAAAGCCTAACTTAGCAAATAAAGGAAACACCGGTTGTTTGGGTGAAATTAGAACAGCTCCGATCCCATTCCCAACGATATTGAGGTTCGCCGAACCACATTGTCCACCTCGTCACCGCTGGTCCCGGCCCATCAAGTCATGAGGTGCTCGCTCCCAGGAACTCATGGTCCATGGTTCCGTGTCCGGCGAGGGGTGATAAAGCGAGTTGGTCGGCTAGGGCGCTCCCTTTGACTGGCGGTTTGGTTTACGTAAAAATGTCATATTTTGATAGGGGCCATTTGCCAACGTGGCGATCCGTCCCAGCCGAGGGGGCTTTTTTCGAAGATATACTGACCGAAGTCGTTTCTTGGCCACTAACCAAGTCGTGTGGGCTATCATGTATGGTGCGAGTCTTTTTCGGGCGGCCCAAACGAGGCACAGCAAGTCCGCTCGAAGGCTTTGAGTACCTTGTCTCGCAATCGGTGAACTTTTTGTTAAGTAGTAGATCGCGTGCTCTTTTTTGCGGGAGGCATCTATTTGACCCAAAGATACCGCCCATGGATTCTTCTAATACAAAGAGATACAGTAGATTAGGGTTAGCCTGGCGTGGGTGGTACGAGTACCGGGGGATTTTCTAGGTAATGTTTGATTTTTTCAAGGCTTTTCGGCATTTTTGTATCCCATTCTTTCTTTTGCTTCTTTTTTTCGCAAGAGTTTGAAAAATGGGCTTCTGGTGGGCATCCACCTGAAATGAAGCGGGATATGAAATTCACTGCCTGAGAAACCCCCGACCTCCGCTCCGCTCTGGGGTGGCATTTCTTAATGACCCTCACCTTGTCCGGGTCTACTTTGATACTGGCCCTTATTGACTACCTAAACCGAGCAACTGTCCGTTTTACCCTCAAGGTGCATTTGGCGGGTTTAATCGAAGTTTGTACTTGCAGTCCGATGAAGAGTTTTCTCGCAAGTCCTATATGTTGCTCGATTGTTTTGATTTTGCGATCATATCGTCCACGAAACTTCAATTTCTTTGTGCAGGCATCATGTCGTGAAATAGGGCTACCATGGCTCGGCTGGGTATGTTGCGCTCCTGTTCTTGAGTCCGGGGGCATTACCTTGTAAATGTAAGGTCCCCTACGTGATGAACGTGGTCTTTTCTTGGTCTTGGGAGCATCATGATTTGGTTGTATCCCGAGAATCCGGCCCATGAATGAGAAGAAGGCGTGTTGGGCATTGCCGACGAGATGTCAATGTGAGGTAAATGGGAAGTTATCTTTAGACTGGCTTTGTTCGGATCCCTATAATCTACTGACATGCGTATTTTTCCATCTTTTTTTAGGCATCTGGCACTATGTTGGCCACCCATTTAGGATAGTGGGCCACCGCGAGGAACCCCGATTCCATTGTTTTTTACTGCCTTGATCTTGAGGGCTACCTTGTCTCATCTTCGTAGTTGTTGCTCGACGGAGTGGCCCCTGTGAGGGGGTAATCGATGCTCAACAATGCATTCGGTCTAGGGGCATGTCTTGGTATGACCAGCGAAGATGTCTCACAGATTCTTCTGGGAGTTCGAGGAGTTTGGCCTTGAGTGCCGGGGGTATTTGCACCGCTTACGCGATTTCCCTCCCCTATCTCTTTCTGTAGACTTCACGCTTTTGGGGTCCCCTACGGGGCCTCGAATCTTGGTTTTTCTCGTACCTATCCCGCCCTATGTCTTCCTGGGGTTTCGGCTTCTATGCCCTCGCTTGTGTGTCGGGAGGTCGAACTCTTCATTTCCTAGGCGCCAATCGCTTATCGGGCTGTTTTCGTTTTTTAGAAGATTTTTAGCGTGAAAGAGAAGAAAAGGGACGAAAATGAAGACATGCTAAAATTTAATTGGAAAGGTCCGGATGGTTTTTACAAGCACGATATGAAAAAGAAAGCAAAAAGACATCAAAACAAATTACATTTCCATTAAGTCTGGGTCTAGTAGTTCCTCTACGGTCCCATTAGTGAAGTTCTGTCAAGGTAGCCTGTACGCAAGGTGCTTGGTCTTCGCCATTCTTCGCGATTGCCGACACGCCTCGCAAATGCGGGGTCCTCGAGTGTTTCCATAGGTGTCGCTTGCACGATATCCTATTCCGCAGACGCCTGGGTTTTCCCAGTATCTCGGATGGGGGTAGGCGTACATTAGTTGGGGTCTAATCCTTTGCCCTACTGATATCCTTCCTTGATCATGATTTGCAAGGCAGCGCTTTTTGAGGGGACATGGCGTCCACAGGTCCCTGTCCGTCGATCTCTAATGACGATAGGGAGGTTTCGGTGGCTTCCTCGTCTCCTTCGATATATTCTTCGGGGGCGTGGGAGTGGTGATCCGTAGTTCTTTCTCCCCCCAGATGTCGATGATGCAATGATCACCATGATGCGATGATCAATCGATGAATTTCACCTGCTGGTGGAGGGAGGATGGAACAGCCAGCGCTGTATCCAAGGTCGCCCAAGGAGGTAGCTGTAGCCGGGCGGATGTCCATGACTTGAAGTCAATGTTGAGCAGGGACCTACCAACGAGAAGGGTGTGAGACCTCTCCCATTGACTTCTCGCTTTGATCCGTCGAATGCTCGTACTATTATGGAGCTAGCTTTTAACCGAGGCGTTAAATGAAACGAGTTTGTCCAATGGTCTTGGGGAGGACATTTAGGGAGGAGCCGTTATACTGTGAGGATTTCATCATGTAACCCCCCACATTTTACCGAGATGTGAAGTGGCTGGTCAGTGGCTCTTTCCTTCTTTGGGTATCTCATCCCTCGAGAAAAGGTTAGGTGGCCTTTACCGGTGATGTTGTGACCAAAGTGCCAAATTTTTCTCAGTAGTTATGTTACGAGCCACGTGAGCTTCCCCCAGACCTTCGGGAGGAGGTTACGGTGGGCCTCCGAATGAAGTAACGAGGACAAGAGTGAGATTCGTGTCGGGTCTTATTCATTTGGTCGAGGCCTGATGCCGCTACGCCTTTATGATCTTCAAGAATTCTTTCTTCCTCCTTTTCTCGAGTGTTGGAGGCTTTGGAGGTGGAAGCCAGGCCTCGCAGTAGCCAGTGTGTAGATGCGCCTCGCTTTCTCTGTGAGGCCTCCTTCCTGGTATGTTAATGACCTCCCTTGGGGTTCCATTTCGGAGGCGGGCTCATATAACCAAGGCCAAGATGGTTATCCCGATAGGTTAGTTGGGGTGTGATATTGATAAATGAGGAAAGTGGTCGGTCATTTTGTACTGATCGTATTAGATAATGACCAGGTTCCCCTTGGGGTTCCTGCCCATCACTACGATTGGGGTGTGATCTGCTTTCCAGCCTTCCGCTTGACGCGCGTGATCCAAGGTGTTGATTGATGCCCCCATGGGGCGGAGAGGGTTAGTACTTACATTGGGCTTGTTTTGGTTCCAACTTGAGCCATCCTTGCTCCAAGAGGTCTTGTACTTTGTGTTTAAAAGCCCAAACAATTCTCCGTGGTATGGCCTGGGCCTCCTCATGGTATTCGCACTTAGCAGTTGGCTGTAATTCCGAGGTATGGGGTTCTGTGGCCCATGGCAGTTTCTGATCATATGCTTTTGGAGAGTTGGGCGGAGAAGGAGCAGTGACATTGGTATGGGGTAAAGTTCCTCCCCGAGGCGATTTGTCCCGGGTCTCATGCTTTGTTGCCTCGGCCTTTACCGGAGTTTGAGGTACTTGGGGAAATGATTATTCCCCGGCGGTCGGTGGTTATTGGCGAAGATGTTTGTCCTCCGCCAGATACGGCATTAGCTTCCCCTTTCTTCTTTTCGGGCGGGAATTTTCTTGGTGAGTTGGTGGGGTGATTGGTGAATTTCCCCCCGCTTGATTCCTATCTCGATTCGCTCCCTACTACCAAGTCCGCAGAAGCCGGAGGCACACTTCCTACGCTTGTCGTAAGAAGGACCAAATGCTTCGATGAACATGGAGACCATCTCTTTTTTAGTTAGGGAGGTTTGACTTGTGCAGCTAGCGCCATCGTTGTATAGTCCTTGAAATCCTTCTGAGTCGGGTTTTGACAGGTTCTTGAGACGGGACCGGTCAAAAGCCATGTCCTCATTATACCTGTATTGATGAACGCCTCATGAACCCTCCTCCAGGTTTTTACTTGTCCCTTCTCTAGGTTAACGTACCAGGTTAGGGGCGGGACCTATGAGGCTATCTTGGGAAGCGATGTACCAGGATCTTATCGTGGTGGACGTGGGCTGCCATCTTTCTACAGTACATGGCCGTACCTCGAGTATGTGAGCTTCCCTTATATTTTCAAACTTGGGGGTTTGAAGAGTCTGGGAAGGACCACGTCGGCATTAGACAGAGGTCACCATCCAGCCCCATGTCTGGGTGCCCCTAATGAGTCGGACTTTCGTTGTTCCGAGGAACTAATCTTCGTCCCCGGACGGGGGTAACCTCGAGTGTCTAAGGTGACCCCCAGCAGGGCGAAGAATGGGAGATGTGCGAGGCCTGCCGTGGCCCGAGCTGAGGGCAGTCCTCAGCTTGGGTTCTTCAATGTTGGGGCCTCGGCGGGCAAATTCCATCCCCAAGGGGCATTCCATATTGCGGGGGTGAAGCACAGGGGGTAAGTGCCTGGTTCCCCGGTGGCGGCGTTTGGATGCTGTTCCTATAGTGTCTATGGGGAGCCGGTGGAGGTACATTCAGTGAGGAGCTCGAACACCTTATTCACCGCTCTTTTATCTCTCCCATGTTCTCCCTTATTTGGACCTGCGCCCTAGTCCGGATAAAATTAAGGTTCCAATTGCCTATTGCTTGCTCCATGTGCATGGATACGAGCTCTAGTGCGACAATGGGGTGGCTGGGCAATGCGAAGTTGACCTAAGAATCCGTTATTTTCTTTTGGTAACTTCATGAAGCTCGGCCATGCCTTCCTGCAGCCTTGGAGACTTCGCGGTATGTCTTTTAGTGCTAGGTTGGCTAGACTTGCTAGTTTGAGGAATTTGTCTTTCCGAGGCGGCTGCCGTGACCGCGTTATTTGTTCTTCTTCTGGCTTTCGGGCTATATCTTTACATCGCTGTTTCCACCCTTGAGGTCCCGATGGTTTCCTTGAGTCGGCTTCCGCCTCCGCCTTTGGAGCGGATTTAGACTGCTTCCGATAGGATTTTCCTTTCTTGCTCTTTTCAGAGCTCATTGGAGAGGTTGGCCTTTGTGAGTTCCTCTTCTAGAATGGATAATTTCCTTGAGCCGGTGGAGTTGCTTCCCCGTTGTTCGGCTTCCTTCTCACGTGCCTCTGTAGCGTCTTCTCGAGCCGTTTTTGTCTTTAAGTTACCTGGTCGCGCCAGCTTTCCTTGCGCACATTGCTTGATCGGCAGCTCTAAGGCAACCGGCCGACTTAATCGAGCCTCGTGGCTCCACTCGGCCTTTTTGGTGATTTCATCATTTACATGTCTTCGTGGTAGACCTCTTCTAAGATCCTCGAAGTTTTAAACTAGCAGTGCCCTTTCTCGCCTTTGTCGATCTGGGATCTTTTGAGTTTTTCAACTTCGAGGGTTTCCGGACTTCGCATTTACCGGGTGCTGGGGATCCCGAGATAGACTCTTGTCCCAAGGAGTTTGAGTTCTTTGGCTCGTTTTTCTACCCATATTCTTTGAGGCCCCGCAGCCGGAGTTTTTCAAGTTCCCTTTGGTTGGGTTGTTCCAAGCACGGCATATTTTCGATGGTGGACCCGCTATTTCCGTGCCCCCCGTGAGTACGGCGGAGTCATGGCCCTTTCGATGGTGGGACTATTATTGGGTAGCCTCGCCTGTCTGACCGCCAGCCTGGGTTGTAATTGATTGCTCCTTGTGTTCCTAGTAAAGGTACGTTAAAGGGTAACCTTCACATTTGATGATGATGTGCTGCCTTTCATTCCATGGCAGTACCAACGGATGGATCTTTCGGTTGCTTTTTCGAGCTTTTTGAGTCCACTCTTCGTTGGTCATGGTGGGCACCCAACACCATTTGAAATTTTCTATGGGGCAAAGGGTGCGGTGTTTGCACTTTGAAGAGATGGGAGGTCATCCAAAGGTATAAGAGGGGTGCAGCCCTTAAGACTCCTCGCCTCTGCTTCGCCACATTGGTGGAGGAGTAGTATGTGTCCGCCAGATCGCCATGGTGGGGTTTTCCCTTGTTTCTTTTTGGCCAGAATACTTCCATAGTTGACGGCCCACATGATTTTCTGCTCATGGAATAGGAAAATCCCATAAATTAGTAGTCCGAGAGTCTTGATGAAGGTGGGCCAATCTTTTTACTAGTTGGAGATGTTCAAGCCTTTGTTCCGGTAGGTCTGGGAGGCCCTCGGTGCCATACGCTTCTTTATGCTTGCGACCAGATATGCTTCAGGGACTTTCAAGAGGTTGGCTATGGTGCCTCAGGGGCCCAGCCTCTTGGTGGAAATATAAAGCGTTCCTTCTCCGGGGTAGGCCGAGGAGACGTTCATACTTTCTATTGTGGGGGCTATCTCGAAGTTCTTTGAAGGTGAAACATCCGGGCGGGTGCGTCATATATCGCACCAGGGCTTCTAGGGGCCTCGGCCACCGGGTTTCAATGTCCAAAGAGGTGTAGGAGATTGCCATGTATCTTGTCAAAGTTGGTACGCCATTGCCCTTTAAGGTGGCTGCCAAGGTTACGGAGGGTGTGCAGCCGGTCCAGCATCTTTGGATGGGATATCCTACTCTTGTTGAGGATGTGTCTGGTTACCATTTTTCTGAAAGTCCTGCCGTTAGTCAAGGCCGACTTTAAAGGGGGCTTAGGGTTACTGCCAGGGGACAGTTCGGTTGCTAAGGTTTTGGTGGGTATGATTCGGGACTCGGCTTTGGGCTTAGATCCTATTTACCCGGAGTTTGGTTTGACTTGAGTTTAGGATTCGGGTCGAGTAGACTTGGCGGTTAGATTTAGATTTAGGCTTAGTCTGATATAGGTTCGGTTTGACTTGGACATAGGTTTGGTTTTGGCTTAGGTTCAGTCTGACTCAGATCCGGACTTCGGGCCGAGTGGACTTGACGGCCGACTCTGAGTTTTTGGGCTAGGGACTCCTGTATGACTCGGACTAAGTTTTACCTAACTGGACTAAGGCTCATGACTCGGACTAAGGTTTAGCTAATTGACTTGGTCTAAGGTTTATGACTCGATTAGGATTTGGCTAGATTGGACTAGGTTTTACGACTTCTGTAGGGTTTGGTTAGCTTGGACTAGGTTTTATGACTCGGCCAAGGTTCAACCGACTAAGGCTAAGGTTTAGGCGATTGACTTGGTATAAGGTTTATGACTCGGACTAAGGTTTAGTTGGCGACTAGGTCTAAGTTTTATGACTTCGGATTAGGGTTTGGCTAGACTGACTAAGTTGTACGACTCGGATTAGGGTTTGGCTAGACTGACTAAGTTGTACTTAATTCGGATTAGGGTTTGGCTAGACTGGATTAGGTTTGGTTAGCTTGGACTAAGGTTTACGACTTCGGGCAAGGTTCAATCGACTAAGATTCATGACTCGGACTGCTAAGGTTCACTGATTGTCTTGGTCCGACTTCGAACTAAGGTTTAGTTGGTTGACTAGGTCTGAATTTTATGACTCGGATTAGGTTTGGCTAGACTGACTAGGGTTTATGACTCGGCCGAGGTTTATCCGACCGAGGTTCATGACTCGGACTAAGGTTTTAATTGATTGACTTTAGTTAAGGTTTGAGTTTTTTTTTTGAAGGATCCCCAAGGTTCTCACCATTTGAATTTCTACTTCCTCACCATTAGGCTCACGGTCTATGGACTCCCCGAGGTTTCCAAAGACGATCAGATCAATTCCTAGATGTTGCTTGGCTCCCCCAGTCATCGCCCCAGTGGGGACTATCACGGTCACCGCATGAGAAATCTCCAAGCAGGGTACCGCTACACGCCCCGCACTCCCAGCTCTCAGTCCGGAATAGGATCAAGCGCCATGGATATATTTGCTCTCCGACTTTTTTTTTGAAGACTGCCCTACGTGCACCCGCCCCCCACAAATAAAGAATAATAGAAGCAATAATGGTCATCTATCCTATGATTCCATGCAATACGCATTTTAAGACGAATAAAGCTAAATCATGCAAGATATAATATCATTAAGCATCATCCCTCTGCGGGCAAGGCTAACCTAATAGGGCTCAACTCTCTTAGAAAGTCCCCGATGGAGTCGCCATCCGTCGCAACCTGAGGTCACGACGGATAACCCACTCTCTTTGCATATCTCAAATAAGTGCCTCTCTACTATATCCGAGTCGCCACCTATGTTTTTCTCTCGAACCTAGGAAAACTCTAAGGAAAGGCGGGTCTGTCGTCGAGTTATGGGTTCGGGAGTTGGTTACATGCAAGAGGGATGCAGGGCCCCAAGCATGTCTATCACTCGATAGTTACCCTTGGTTAGCAGTATGGGAGAGGGGTGGTGTTTGTATACGGGTGGTGTTCTTGAGTTCTTACGCTTTAGGCAAGGCGGTTGTAGGGTGTGGGTCATTGACTTGATAGAGGTGTGCCTCTAGCCCACGCACCTACCGCAGAGGGTTCAAAGTCTACGTAGTTCTGGCTTTTAGATGGGTAAGGGTTAGGTTGAATTGGATCTCGCCATAATCACGAGTCGTGTCTTGCCTAGATTCAGCCGAGACGCATTCTCGGCCTTAGATGGGGATTAGGTTCTATTCCTGGCCTGTATGCCGGGCTAGGTGGGATTCTGGGGAGGATCTTGCTTGGTGATACAAATTTATGTTAAATTAATTAAGAGAAGAAAGGGAGTTAACCAACCCGGGCGTCCGAAAGGAGTGAACGAAGTCTTGATCGGCCTAGACTTGGGTGAAGGGAGTCGACCAATCTGACGTCTGAGTAAGTGGGCGAGGATGATCGCCTAGACTTAGGGCGCTTCCTCCTATCTTTAGCAGTCGTCAGTTTTTCTTCCTTTCTTTGCCTTTCTTGCCTTTCTTGCCTTTCTTTCTTTCTTGTGATTTTTCTCCTCCTTGTGATTTTTTCCTCCTTGTGATCTTTTTTGTGATTTTTCTCCTCCTTTTCTCATTCGCAGTGAGGTCTTATATAGGCTACGAAATGGGCTTGGGTCTCTCTCCTGATGAGAGAATATTTTATTATATTTTATTTTGAATTTTGAATGTTTAATGATTTATCCCCGATTCTCGGGAAGAGAGGATATTTTATTTTGAATTTTGAAAAGTCGATGATTTATTTTATTATTTTATATTTGAATTTTGAATATTTAATGATTTATCCCCTGTTTGTTGATAACGTATAAAATCTTCAAGATTTTATTTGTTATTAGTTAAGAAACCAAATGGTTGTTTGTTTGGTTGATAACATATAAAATCTCCAAGATTTTATTGTATCTGCTATGAAAAAAACTCTCATTGTTTGACAGAGTATGACACTTATTAATTTCATAAGATATAAGTAATGCTAAAAACTTTAAATTAATTCATAAAATATTGTCATATGAAATGCACTTCTCTTCATTGTATATAACAATTAAAAAATTAAAAATATGTAAATGTTGTATTGAAAACTCCATGTTCATTTAATAACTTTCTAGAGAAATATATGAAATATGTAAGAATTGATAGACTAAACTATCATTATTTTGGGAGAAAAAAACTTATTTACTTTATTATATAAAAAATTATTACTTTTTATTAATATTTTAAAAGTTACTATTTTATTTCTTCAATTCTTTATTTTTTATACAATTACAATTTTTATTTAATTAATTTGTTCTAATAATTATATTAATAATATGTATTTATAAATACTGTCTTATTTTTTTATTTATTATTTTTATAAGATATAAATAATGATAAAAACTTTAAATTAATTTATAATCAAAATATTATCATAAATGTATTTCTCCCAATTTATATAAAAATTAAAAATTAAAAATGTATAAATAATGTATCTAAAATTTCGTGTGTATTTAATGACTTTCTAAAAAAATAAATGAAATATGTAAGAATGAATTGATTAAACTATTATTATTTTGAAAAAAAACTTATTTATTTTATTATATAAAACATTATTACTTTTATTAGTATTTTAAAAGTTAGCATTTTATTTCTTTAGTTGTTAATGCTTATGTAATTACAATTTTTTTATATAATTAATTTATTCTAATAATTATATTAATAATTTTTATTTTATTTATTAATTTTATAAGATATAAATAATAATAAAAGCTTTAAACAAATTCATAATTTAAATATTATGATATTAGATACCCTTCACTTAATTTATATAAAAATTAAAAATATATAAATAATATATTTAAAACTCCTTGTATATGACTTTTTAAATAAATAAATAGAATATTAAAGAATAAATCGATTACACTATTATTATTTTAGAGAAAAAAACTTATTTATTTTATTTTATAAAAAATTATAAATCTTTTATTAAGCCAGTGCAGAAATTTTAATTTTTACCAAAAATGCCTGTTACATTGGACGCACCTATGTCAGTAAAAATAGAAACAAAAAGGAATTGCTGCTTCTTGTAAAATTAAAGTGAAAACTTTGCTGCTCCTATATAAACCAAACGGATGGTATCTTGATTGCAATTTTCCTGTGTCTCCCCCCTTGAAACGGACCTCCGGCCACCATGACAGGTCATTTTCTTCTTCTTTCTCTTCTTCAATTTTGATTACCATGTGCCAATTGAAATTTTAGCCACCATCAAAATTGAGTTGCTGCAGAGCTTGCATATGGGGTTTTTTTATTTTGTTTTTTAAATCTAATTTTTAAAGTTTTGTAGTTAATTGAGGTGCTTTTATATTTATATTTATATTTTATTCTTTTAAGGGGTTCTTTGAGTGGTCCCTTTTTAGTCTAAACTGAAGGTAGTTTTTTTTTTCCTCTTTTGGGTGCAGTATTTATGGTCTTGATACAAATGGTGGTATCTTCTTTAATGTGTTCTCTTTATTATTGTTTGTGTGTTGGTGGTGGGAGTTGTGTGACCTATAATTGAGTTTAGTTTTATTAACTCTATCCTGTAAATGTGAAGATTGACTGGAACCACTGCCACGTGGTTGTACCAAACCATACAATAATTTCTTGGGATTTGTGGTCTGTGTTTTGTTTTGTTCTGCATGTGTAGGACAGCAGTTTTACTGTATGTTTAGTTGGAGATTAACTTGGCTAAATAATGCCTGTTTTTTTTAAAGTATCTTTTTCTTTGTTACAGGAAAATTTAGATCAGGGGAAAGTTCACTTCCATGTAAGGTCAAAGAAGAACACCAATCTCAGCAAGGATTTATGGCAGGTATTCGGGTCACTTATCGACCGGTTGTTCTGGAATCGAACCACAGTCCTGGTCTTGCAAGTGCAGAAGACCTACCTGGTGATTATTTTCTAAGATGAACCACACTTGATTAATTAATTACATTGCTGGACTTGAACTTATTTGTTAGAAGTGTAGACTATTTGCAATAGTTGGTACTTTGCCTTGTTATTATGTTCCCTAGTGTGATCAAATTTTTGACTAAATAAACGAAGATTGTTTATAAAGATTTGAAAGCTCATTTTTCAAACTTCATATGCTGTGGTTTTGTGACTTGAAGCTTCACTTAGAGTAATGTTTGTAGGTGACATTGACTTCAAACTTGGTGAATGATACTTGGTGAATATTATCAACCATATTGGAGTACCATGCTTTTGTAGATAGTAGAGTCCTAGAGATAATATTTAATGAATCAAATGAAGAGTTAAAAGTTTAAGATGCATGTCAATCATATTTAAGTTTTAGGATGGGTAGACCAAATAGTGAGTGATAAAATATCTTTAATATGAGAAATTAGAAATTTCCATGCATAAGTGTATTTGGTTCTGATAACTATTTATATAATGATTATAATCATTACAGTGTTTTCTTTTATGTAAAATGATAAACTGTTGATGCCCTTTTGAATGTATATGTTATCCTTTTGGCTTGAAATGTTTATATATACATTTGAAAATTGATAATTGTTCAATTTTCTGTGTTTGTAAACTAGTAGTCAATAGCATGCTATAGCAGGATAGTGGGGAGGCCATAGCAGTGCTACCATGATATAGGCACCCATTTTGTTGCTGAGACATCATTGTTTGGGTAAAATGTTCCACATTTATTCCTTCACACTTTATAGCACTATTTTTTTTTTCTTTGTTCTGTTCTTTCATCTTCCTGTAGACTTCCCAATTCACATTTTGCTAATTTTTTTTTTGTCTAATTTGCTATGTTCTTGTTTTATTAAGCTTAACCATCATCTTTCATTTTTTTTTACTTCATTACTATGATTTTGTTGCTCCTAGATTGATAGTGATTGTGTATATAAACTATGACTTATTATTTATCATGAATTTCTTTAATTTTGGGTTTTTTTGAGTATTTGTACATGTAATATAAATTATTTAGTTTCTATTATAATATTTAAAATAGTGGTCATCCTGCATCTCACTATCCTGCAATAGTGTTTTTAGGGTTAGCTACTATTCGATATTCGATATTGACAACCATGTCTGTAATGCTATCTAACGTCAGATACACATGGTTCATTTGGTATGAGTTTCAGCTACTGACATGACTTTATAAGATTAAATGCATTTCTGCTCCACCGACTTCTTCACAATTGTGTGGGGTAGGGTGGGGTTTTCTTTTACCAAGTTTTCTTCTTGTCTTAGTTGATTGAGCTCTATTTATTTGAGACTGAATTTACGTCCCTATTGCAATGCTCTTTTTTTTTTCCTTACCCAAAATTCAGATTATTGCAAAAGAAGCAAAAGTATCATACTGGATTGTATGGATTTTCAGGGATGGATCCAAAAGTATACCATTATCGTAGTTCTAGTGACAAAGAGAAAGCAAAGTACATGGTTTGGACAAATGAAATGGACAAGTGCCTCACCGAGGTACTTGCTGAGCAAGTGAAAAAGGGGAACAAAGTGGATAACATCTTGAAGCCAGCAGCATTTGCAGGTGCGCTGAAAACATTGAATGAAAAGTATGGTATGTATGTGACAAAAGGACACATAAAAAATCGACTTAAGACATGGAGGAAGCAGTTTGGGGTTTTGAAGGAACTCCTTGCTCACAAGGGATTTATGTGGAATGAGACAAAAAAGATGGTTGTTGCAGATAACTCTCTTTGGAGTGACTACATCAAGGTAATCTCGTTACATGTGATACAATATGCATTCTATCAGTGAACAGTATTATGTTGATTGTCTGATTTTCTCATGTTACCTGCAGGCGCACCCTGATGCAAGGATTTTTCGAGCAAAATCCATAGAAAACTATGATCAATTGTGTACTATCCTTGGAAATGATCAAGCAATTGCAAGCTTTTCTGACAATGCTACAGAAATAGATGTAAACTTTGCCGTTGATAAGGGGGAACCAGATCTTGCTCTTGTGTCTGAAATACAAACTGATGGAAACCAGACCAAAAACCTCAGGTGGACAGCCGAAATGGACCATTGGCTTGGAAAGGTTCTCGTAGACCAAGTGAGGAAAGGGCTTAAAGTAGATAAAGTTTTGCAGACAGAAGCATATGACACAGCTGTTTCAGCCATAAATGCAAAATTTGGGCTTCATCTAACAAAATTCAATATTAAAAATCGTCTTAAAACTTGGAAGAGACAGTATGAACTGTTAAAGGAAATTTTGTCTCATACTGGATTTAAGTGGGATGAAACAAAGAAAATGATCATTGCAAATGATTCTACATGGAATGACTACATCCGGGTATGTTGTCTCCTATAGGACCATTAGATAGCAATGGCTATTATTTTTTCCATATTTTCTTATCAAACAACTTATTTGAATGACTTATTCCCTTCTTTTTTTGTTTTTTCCTTTTGTTGAGTACACCTTTCTGCAATAACAAAAATGAATTTTCTTTATATTCATTCCAAAAGTCAAACCGTTGTCCATATAGATAATTAATTGTGGAATGAATTTTCCTATTACTGGTTGGCAATGGTTTATGACTTCTAGAATGAATTTAAAGAAAAACGATTGTCCATCTAGATCATTGCAATAATTTTCCTATTAGTGGTTTCATTAATATATTTACAATTAGCTAAAAGAGAAATTGTTTAATTAATAATAAAAAATTGGAGTTTTTTCAAGACTAAAAGGTTTATAAAAACAAGGGAATAAAGAGAACTAACAGTTTTTGGAAGACAGCTAGGGTGTTTCTCATCATTGCTGGGTGAAGAGTGTTTGACTCTACTAAATAGCATTCAGCAGTTTCAAGAGTCTTTTCTAAAAAGGAAACACATTTCAACTAGTTACATAACAAGAAATCAGAATGATTTATCATTCTTATATTCAGTATTCAACTGTGGTGTGTCTGTATGATCATTGTGTATTTTACTGCCTTCTATTGTTCTAACCTATTGGTGATGCCAATGAAAATGAAAATAATAGATAAAATTTAGCTATAATTTTTTTTTAACAGATCTTAATCTATGAATGCTATCTCACTTTAAAGTTTCATGGTGTCTTGAAAGTATTTTATATCTTAACAATATTCATTCTTTATTTTTGTCTATTCAGGTATCATATTCAAACAGTGTAGTTTTAATCCAGATTTTGGATTAAGAATTGTATGTGACAAATTATTTTAATGATTTTAGCCTGAAAGGACCACATATATGCATGAGAATTTGACCACAGTATTTTGACATTTCTGAGTTTTGTGATGTTGATGACTTCATGTTACTTATTCTCCTTATATGGCAGACACATCTAGATACAAGAACTTTTCGTGGTAGAGTTTTTGAGAACTATGATCAGTTCTGCATTATCTTTGGTCATTTTAACGAGCCTTTATATTGGGATGAATCTGAGCCTTGTGATGAGATATGTCCAGTTAACTATGACATCAATGTTAAAGATCAAGGAAGGCAAATGAGGTGGACAAGTGACATGGATAGCTGTCTAAGTGCAATCCTTGTGCAGCAAATAAAACAAGGTAACAGAAGCAGATATGACTACAAATTGAAACCTGCTGCATTTGAAGCAGCTGTATTGGCTATTAATGAAAAGTTTCAGCTTTATTTGGCTAAAGAACATATTAAAAATCGTCTCAAAACATGGAAGAAACAGTATGATATTCTGAAGGAACTAATGGACCAGAGTGGCTTTGAATGGGATGAGAGGCGAAAAATGATCATTGCAAATGATTCTGTATGGAATGAATATATTAAGGTACATATAAACCTACTTCTAATTTTTGACATTTGTTGCATGATGATATTATTTTGGAACTTATAATAAGTATACCTTTCTGGAGTAGAAAAATCCTGATGCTCGGCTTCTCAAAGGACGAGTTATCAGAAACTACGACGAATTGTGCATAATTATAGGTCATTGTGATCCACCAGATAGTTCCATGAATGGTGCTTGTACTAATATGGGTTTCACCAAAGGCAATGGTGTTATGGAGGTTCAAGAGACAAACTGCCACAGAATCATCTATGCAAAAGAAAAAGGAAAGAATGTGACATGGACAGATGAGATGGATCATTGCTTGACAGAGTTGCTATTCAATCAAGTAATGTTGGGAAACAAGCTTGAGAAAAATTTCAAAACCTCAGCATATATAGCTGCCCTAACTGTTTTAAATGAGAGATTTGACCTGAATTTAACAAAAGAAAATATTATAAGCCGGTTGAAAACATGGAAGAAACAGTATGACCTTTTGAAGGAAATGCTCTTGCAGGGGAGATTCGAGTGGGATGAGGAACGTAAGATGGCCGTTGCAACTGACTTAGAATGGGATGAATACATTAAGGTATATTCAGTTTTCCATAATATTAAATTAATGTTGAAGTTATTTTGTATTATATTTTTGTTATTGCAGTCTTTGGCTAGATTCTAATGGCTTTCAATTTTAGGCTATAAACTCAGAGATTTGATGATGATGATCTTCAATCATTTGTTATCGTCACTTGATCACTTCATGTGATTTAAATTTAATCAGAGACCCATCATAATAATAACTACCAAAATACACCAACATGGTCTTTGTAGATGTTATATATCTGTTTCTTTTGTTTCTTTGTATTATCAACTACGACCATGACCTCAAACGCAAATTTGCACTTTATCCCATTGCTGTGCTCAACACTATGTTTTTCTGATTCATGGTTGGCCTGTGTTTATTTAGAAACATCCTGATGCTAAGCATTTGAGAGATCGGCGTATTGAAAACTACCATGAATTAGGTATGATTGTTGGCAATGAGCAAGGAAATGGAAATTGGTCTATAAACTTTGAGGAGTTTGATGTAAATCTGACACCTACCTATGAAGAGCATGCAGAAACTCGAGCACCTGTGTTGGCTGATATAGAAATGAACCATGATGATAATGCAAGTGATGAAGTGCAGGGCTCATCTGAGCAGACAAGGGCAAGGCCTTCATCATCACATTCAACGCAACCTTCCAAAAGAAGACGCACCAGTGATGTTATGCTACAAATGATGAGTGTTATGGCTGCAGATATCCGTCGTATAGCTGATGCATTGAACGATAGTAACAAGAGCGTGTGCTTGGAGGAAGTGGTTGAAAAGGTACAAAATATGCCAGACTTTGATGATGATCTCATCATTGAAGCTTGTGAGTATTTATGTTTTGACGAGAAAAGGGCATTGATGTTTTTGAAATTAGATGAAAGGTTAAGAAAAAAGTGGCTGTTGAAACGATTGCGTGGTCAAGGTAGTTAAATAGATGTTTGAATTATTTTCTTCTTACCTTGTATTTAGTTAGGTACCCCTAATTTAGATTGTTACTTTCTCTAAGAAGAAACTAACATGGACGAGGAAGGACAAACTGCTTCGGCTTTGCTTATCACCTTGTACTTTTGTGGGTAACTTATTATTACTAAGTGTGTATAGTGAAGGCTTCTTGATACCACTTTGCACTCACCCTAAGATGAAGACAAAAATATCAATTCAATTTTTCAATGGGAATCAGTTTAATTCTTAAATACCGGCATTAAATTTGGGTGTTTTGCGATAAATTTGAAATTTGGGTGTTTTGCGATAAATTTGCACAGAAATTTATTTGTGCAAGATTATTTTTGGAAGCTTTTGACCACTTTCATGAGAGATAATCTAGTTTGAAGCATAGTTCAATACTATTAAATATAGGTCTCTTTTGAACTCGTTACATGGCCTCGTTAGTCTTCTTTCTCTCACTTTCTTTTTTCTATAAGAATTGAAGAGGATAATGGTTAGATTTGACCAATTTTTTTTTGTTAGATAAGACCTGAACTTAAAAATTACTTTATTTTAGAAAACTTAGAAAAGGTAACGTGTGGAAACCATTCAAAGTTGAGAGCAGTGTTGCTAATTAGTGAAGTGGTTTTTATGTTATATCTGTAGTAATTATATTAAGAATTTAAATTTGATTTATGTTTGGTGTAATTTTTTTATTTAGACTACAAATTCAAGTATTTGACCTACATATTAATAAATCTATAAATAATTTTTTATTCGAAACCAATAAAAAAAAATAATTTACAAGAAAATTATTTCTATATATTTTATTCTATATATAAATCATAAAACTATATATAAAATATAAATAAAAAACTATATATAAAAATGATAAAAACCTCGAGAGTTACATCCTGAAAATGCTGAGGTGTTGGAAACAATTCTATTTTAGTCCGAAACAATTCTATTTTAGTCTAAAACAATCATACATGATGAGATTGATTCTCTTGGTAGAGCAAAAATAATTTAATAATCATATAAAATTTTTTAAATTGAGATAAATCAAAATAAATTATTATAAATATAAAATTCTTAATTCAATAATTATATATATTTTTAATCATATTTTTATATATCAAATTTTGTAGTTGATCAGTAAAATTTGTTAAATTCATATAAGACAAGTCTTCAAAACTTCATTTAAAATGGCTTTTGTTTGATTTCTTTAAACACCAGTGTTATTTTTTTAATTCTTAAAAAGTTTAAATTAATTTAGGAACAAATAAATAAATATATTTTTAGTCTTTATAAATATATCATTTAGTTTCGGTTCTTCATAGATTTTTCATTATTTTCTATAATCATAAACCAAGGAATTATTTGGAGTTGGTGAATTTTTTGTGAAATATAATTTTCAAAACAAAATGTGTTAAGTTAAAATAGAGTTGAAATGATTTTTAATTTAATTTTAAAATATTTTTACATTCTTTCTTCTAGAACCAAGAAAACAAGATGTATGAATTTGGGTTTTAGTTTTTAAAAAATTATACCCTTACTTTATTTGATAATGACTCAAACCACCACCACCACCACCACCACCACCACCACCATTGCTGTCGCCGCCGCCACCATCACCACCACTCTGGGTAGCACACCACCACCATTAATAAATCTATCACCATCACCAATAATGCATGATATTTGTATTCACTCATAAGAAATTAATGAGAAAATAATTCAATAATAACAAAATGTGTGATTTTACTTGGTTATTTGGATTATCAATGTAGGAAACATGAGCAAGAGAAAAGGACAACATTTAAAGATAAAAAAGTAATTTTTAACAGGGTGTCTGGTGCCAAGGTGGATGCAGATCCAAAGAAAAGGGGATCCAATGCCAACATGTTTCCATCTTTTCTATTCTTAGTTTTTCAATGGGTCCAATACCTATTTATGTTTTGAAAATCCTAAACTTGTTATATATCAAAAGAAACTAAATTATTTGGACATTGTTTAATTGGAAGCGAGGAAGAGCTAGAAGATTCAACACTTTGACTATTGGATCTTGATTTAGTATTTAGCTCTATATGAGTTTCTAAACCCTTTTTGGGTTAGGTTAAAACGAAACTTGATTTGAATTTATTGTAATTGATTTTTTTTAATCTATTTCTTTTTATATGAATTAAATTGTTGAAATTGTGCTTAATTTTTTTTTATTTATGATTGACTCATGTTAGGAATTAGATTAGTAACCTAAATTTTGTAATTAGAAAATTGAGGTTTAGGCCATTCCAATTCATTAACCACAAAATCATAGGCCTAGATACAGGAATAGATGGTATGAATCTTGATAAATTTCTTGAACCTATTGCTTATTACTAATTTTGAGAAATTACCTTGAGGGAGAATAAAAAAGGATTGTATTATTGTTCTTCAAATTTAATCAAAATATAAAAATTCTTCATTCTTTTTTAATTCTTAAATCAATAAAATTAATTAATTAATTGCATTGTTATTAAACCATAATAGACCAGTTATAAGTTGTCATTGTCACTCCAACTTTTTGTATGATCTAATTTTTTTTATGATTGATCCTCAATGGGAATAGGAAATAGATTAGTAATCTAAACTTTGCAACTAGAGAATTGAGATTTTTGGGTGATTCCAATTTATTAACCACTCTTGAGCCTAGGGTAGGGATAAATTGTATGCATCTTGAGAAATTTCTTGAACCTATTATTTATTTCTAATTTTGAGAAATTACAAGGGAGAATTAAAAGGGGTTGCATTCTTGTTCTTTCAATTGAATCAAAATATAAAATTTCTCAATTATTTTTTTAATTCTTGAATCAATAGAGTTAATTATTAGATACCAGGATCTGTTTTCTATTTTACAAAACAGTTATGCAGTTTAGTTTTACGGATATGCAATTTTCTGTTAAAAGCTTGTATACAATATAAGGGAGCATTGCTGTAAAGGAGAGTTTTTTGTAATAATACAACAATAGTGAAATTCTGTTTTAGTCTTCTGCATCACTCTGTTTGAAAGGCTCTTTGTTCATCAGCCAATATTTTACAAAGGTAAAATCTCTCTGGAAAGAATTAGGAGAGTACAATCCTACCCCATAAATGTTCTTGTGGAGGAGTCCAACCTCATATCCAACATATGCAAAAGGAATATGTGTTCACATTCTTGGTGGGTCTCAATGAGTTTTTAGTCAAATTAGAGGTCAGATACTTCTGATGGATCCCTCTTTGCCTGTTTTTTTTATTACTTACACATCTCTTATTTCTAAATTTGTCTTTTTACCAAATAATTCTAAAGTTAAGGTTGTTGGATAAGGAAATGATTCTCTTGGTGATAATTTTATTCTTCACAATGTCCTCCACATTCCATCTTTTCATGTGAATTTAATATCTATTAGCTCTTTTATAGATCATTCTAATGTTTCTGTTCTTTTTCATCTTAATTAATTCTTGATTCAGGACACAAATGTTGAAGGGTAGACTGTTCAATGACTTGTATTTCTATGAAAATAAATCTCTTAGCAAAAAGACTTTTTAGTGTAAATCTGTAGCTACTCACACTGCCAACTTATGGAATGCGAGGCTAGGTCATATGTATGATAAAGTTCTTAAAATTCTTAGTCAAAAATTACAATTTCCAATTCCTGTAAGTTTCAATACATGTGAATGTCAAATATGTCCTATTTCTAAATTCAAAAGGTTATCCTTTACTTCTCATAATAATTTTGTTGACCACCCATTTGACATGATCCATTGTGGTGTTTAGGGTCTGTTTCATCAAGCTACATGTGATGGAAAATATTACTTTCTGACTATTGTTGATGATTGCACACGTTTACATGGATACACTTAATGAAATCCAAACAATTTCTCAAATTTGTGCAAACACAGTTTCAGAAAACCATTGAAGTGTTAAGATTTGACAATGTCAAAGAATTGGCCTTGCCTAATTTTTTGCAGGAACAAGGAATCCATCATTAGTTTTCTTGCCCATAAAGTGGTGTATTGGAGAGAAAACAGCAATATCTATTAAATGTGGCTCAGGCATTTTTCTTTGAAGCTCAACTACCACTCAAGTTTTGGGGTGAGTGTGTAGCAAGTGCAGCATACTTGATAAATATCAACCTCAAGGAGTCAACACCTTATGAATTGCTATATGTTCAGCACCTCACCTAAGCTATGACAAATTATCCTCCAACTACAAAATTATGTTATTCACGTGTCCAGCATCTTTGAGTTGCAGTTCTTTCATCAAGCAGTGGGTGAAGAATGAGCAGCCCTTGAAGCAAATCAGACTTGGTGTGTGAATGGAAAGGTGGATTACTATAAAGCTAGATTTGTAGCTCAAGGATTCACTTAACAAGCTAGTACACATTTCATAAATACTTTCTCACCATTGAGAGGGTTTTGTTGGCTATAATACAATTTATCCTTACACAACTTGTAAATCAAAGTATAACCTAATTCTCGGGAATGGGAATTCAATTCCCAAAATCAAGATTTGGAAAATTCTTTTTTTTTCACAATTATTGAAAAGTAAACAAGAAAAAAATCAAATAATTTGAAGTTTATGACCAATCCCTCTACTTACTACTATTACTATATCCATGAACAAATAATCTCACTCCTTAATAACAAGAAATGAGCTCAACCAATAAACATGACAATGTCTGGTTAGGATTTTTGCGAAGGTGTATCGTCCGTCACCCGATAGGAGGTACATTACGGGTGAACCACACGGTCGGCTAGACAACAACCCAAGGATTACGAATCCGCTTGGTTACCACTGAAATATGCCTAGGGTTATACCCGCCCCGGTCAGTTCTTGGCGGATCAACTAAGAGGGAGGATGAACACGTCTTTGTCATACTATTAGAGCAACAACGGTGCATCCCTGACATGCTGGGAAAAGGTTCAGCAGCGAAGCTTCCTCTCTGACAAGCCCAGGCCCTCTTGTCTGCTACTATGAAAACTCTCGCCACTACAAGACAAAAAAGAGCTTTTGAGTTGAGAGGATATGAAAAAGAGGAGAGAGGATTAGCGGGAGTTAGTGGATTCTTGGAGAAGAGAATAGCACCCATCTCTAAGACAAGAACATTGGCGCCCACCGTGGGATAAGGTAAAAAAATAATCCCAACCACCGAGAAAGAGAAGAGAGTGCAACACCCAAGGCTAAGACAATGCCGATAACCAGAAACCAAGAAAGTTCCGCAAACGAGGGAGAGGAAGATACCCTCCAGAGGTTGCTGCGTGTTGTAGCCTCACTCCAGGTGCGCAGCGACGAGCAATCTCGTCTCAGTATCGAAGCGGAGAAGAGGCAGGCGGAGGTCGAGGAGACACATCGTCAGGTGGAAGAGCGCCACGTTGAGGCCTTGAGAATGGCACAACAGAGGGAGGAAGAGCTCCTCCACTAGCTCGAGGCTTTAAAAGCCGTTAGTAGGAAAGACCCGGTCCCACCAGAAGAAGTACCTGTCCAGCCGTTTTGGGGACAACCATTCAGTAGGGAGATAGATGAGACTCTCGTTCCTCCAAACTTCAGGGAAATAGTGGTGGAGCCCTTCGACGGAACCCAGGATCCCCATGCACACTTGCAGGCATATTAGCGAAGGAAATGATAGACTAAGTTGCAAACTTTTCCTAGGCACTCTGCGAGGGGTAGCCATGCACTGGGTGGCCACCCTTCCCGCCAAGTCCATATAGACTTTCAATGACCTAGCTGGGCTGTTCTTATCCCAGTTCGCGGCTAACAGGGTGAAGAAACTCGAGGTGGCCCACTTGTTTGATATCAAGCAGTCTAGGGGCGAGAGCTTGAAAAGTTATCTGGCCCGCTTCAACAGCGCGACTGTCCGGGTGGATGACCCAAATTAGAAATTTTTTGTAAAGGCATTCCATAAGGGGTTGAGAGCCGGCCCATTCAGTGACGTGCTAGCCTTGAGACATTCGGTCAACATGGAGGAGATCCGCATCCGGGCTGAAAAGCACATAGAGGTCGAGGAAGACCAGGCAGAGCGCTTGGAAGCAGAACGCGCTTACAGTAGGAAAGACGTCGCCCGACTAGCGTAGTAGGGAGGGGAGCATAAGCCTCACACCCAAGTGCGGATAAAGGACTCGAAACAACATTTCACCCCATTGACGAAGAAAAGAGCACAGATACTGAAGGAGATATGTCACACAAGATTGCTGGAGATTCTCTCGAAGTCAAAGGGAGAGTCATGGGTCATAGCAGGGGAGACTGGTGCGAGTTCCATCGTGTCGCTAGCCATTCTATCGAGGGGTGTTAGACGTTGAAGACTCAGTTGGAAAAGCTGGTCCAAGAGGGTCACCTCAACCAATATGTCCAAGGCCAGACGAGTGAGATGCAAGGAGATCGAGGGGGTAGAGGGCGGAATGATGAGCGCCCAACGAGAGGAACACAGAGAAGATGAAGCCGGTCAAAACGAGGTGCACCAGTCCAACACAGGGGAACCATCGACACTATATCAGGGGGAGCGACAACATCCATGCTGCCGAACAGAGCTTAGTCTGGGGGCAAAGAGGTGCAGGTGGTGCTTACGGGAGCAAACCTAACACCCTTGGGAAGGCGAAGGTCAAGTCCAGTCATCACTTTTGACAACCAGGACCTAAGATGGGGGGTCCCTCGAAGTGATGAGCCAATGGTTGTATCTGTCAAAGCGGTCGAATACAAAATAGAGCGGGTGTTGATAGACCAAGGTAGTTCCGTCAACATTTTATACTGGTCGACCTTCCAAAGAATGGGGTTACGACATCTGACAGAGTGCCAAGGAACACTTTACGGTTTCGCATGCGAAAGAGTGCCGGTTAAGGGAACCGTCGAGCTAGAGATAGTGTTTGGAGATAGGTTGGGGGTCAGGACCATCCCGGTCCTTTACACGGTAGTGGACGTAGAGGCATCTTACAATATAATCATGGGTCGACCGACGCTCAACAGGTTGGGGGTCATCGTGTCCACTTACCACCTATGTATGAAATTTCCAGTCGGGCAAGGAGTAGGTAGTGTATGGGCGGACTCCGGGATGGCTAGGAGATGCTATGAAGATAGCTTGAAGGTAGGGTTGACCTCACCTGGGCCGACTGTGAATGCTTTAGATTTGGATCTGGATCCTAGACACCTTTATGAGAGTGAGAGGCCCCATCCGGCCGAGGACTTGAAAGAAGTCCAAATAGGACCATTGACCACTCACGTGACTAAGATAGGAGCAAGCCTAGGATCAGAAGAGGAAGCTCGATTGGTGGACTTCCTTAGAAGGAACGTGGATGTTTTCGCATGGGCTACCAAAGATATGTTGGGCATTGACCCTGATTTTATCTGTCACCGTCTCTCGGTGTTGTGGGGAGCCAGGCCGGTAGCTCAGAAAAGAAGAAAGCATGGGGAGGAAAAGCGGAAAGCTATCAGGGAGGAGATGAGTAAATTGTTGGCGGCCAGCTTTGTTAGAGAGGTGAGGTATCTGACCTGGCTAGCCAATGTGGTGTTGGTTAAGAAAGCTAGCGGTCGGTGGAGGATGTGCACGGATTATACAAACCTAAATAGGGCATGCCCTAAGGACCCATATCCCTTGCCTAGCATTGACAGGCTAGTAGATGGGGTGTCAGGTTTTGCGCTGTTGAGCTTTATGGATGCTTATTTGGGTTACAATCAAATCCGGATGCATCCCCGAGACGAGGAGAAGATTGCATTCATAACGGAGGAGGGCGCCTTTTATTATAAAGTTATGCCCTTTGGCCTTAAGAACGCTGGAGCTACCTACTAGCGGCTGATGGATAAAGTTTCCAAGGAGGTGTTGGGGGTGGACGTGGAGGTGTATGTTGATGATATGGTGGTAAAGTTAACAACGACGGGCGAACATTGCAGAGCATTGGAGCGGGTGTTCGACATACTAAGGAGGCATCAGTTGAGATTGAATCCTGAAAATGCTCTTTCAGAGTTCACACCGGAAAATTCCTGGGATTTATGCTGACTTAGAGAGGTATCGAGGCCAACCCAGATAAATGTCAGGCCGTGGTTGGCATGAGGATCCCCAATAATGTTAAGGAAGTTCAGCAGTTCATGGGAAGGGTCACAACGCTGTCACGCTTCATATCCCGGTCGGCGGAAATAGCCCTGCCCATTTTTGGAGCTTTAAAGAAGGGAGGTAAGTTTGTGTGGACGCCAGAGTGTGAGGAAGCATTCTTGCGATTGAAGGCCATGCTCGCCTCTCTGCCAGTCCTAACTCGTCCGGCCACAGGTACTCCACTATACTTGTATATATCTATGTCTGATACTATGATTAGTGCTGTGCTAATATAGGAAAGGGAAGGAGACCAATGCCCCGTATAATTTATAAGTAAAGTTTTGCAAGGCGTTGAGACGAGATACCAAAAGATTGAGAAGGCCGCCTTGACTCTTGTTTTCACCTCACGAAGATTACGCCCCTATTTCCAAAACTTCGAGATTGTCGTCCAGACAGATCTGCCAATCCGCCAAGTTTTGAGGAAGCCAGATCTGACTGGGAGGATGGTGGCATGGAGTGTCTAGCTGTCGGAGTTCGATATTTCGTTCGAAAAAAGAGGCCATGTCAAAGCACAAGCTCTGGTCGACTTCATTATAGAGCTGACTCCCGATGGAGCTATAATCATAGACGAAGGGGAATGGTACCTCTCGGTGGACGGATCTTCGAATCAAACAAGGAGTGGGGCTGGAATCATTCTGGAGGGACTGACTAGCGTCATCATTGAGCAATCTTTGCACTTTGAATTCAAGGCTAGCAACAATCAAGCCGAATATGAAGCACTATTGGCAGGCATGAGGCTGGCCAGAGAATTGGAGGCAAAGAGACTCACAGCCAAGAGTGATTCGAAATTAATCACTGGACAAGTTAATGGAGAGTATCAGGCCAGAGACCCCTAGTTAGTCAAGTACTGGGAACGAGCCACAGCTATGGCCTCGGCCTTTGAAAACTTCACACTCGTACATGTACCGCAGGATCAAAAATGAGCGAGCGGACCTGCTAGCTAAACTAGCCAGCACACAAAGAAAAGGACTATAGAAATTTGTAATTCATGAGAAATTGAGCAGGCTGACCGTTGAACAACAAGAGGTTTGGTGGAGTATTGAGAATAAAGTCACCTGGATGACTTCTTTCCTTGAATATCTTAGAGAGGATTGACTCCCAAATGATCCAGGTGCGGCTCAAAAAGTGGCAAAGGAAGCTTTGAAGTATACGCTTGTCGAAAAACATCTCTTTCGAAGGGGTTTTGCTTTTCTGTTGCTCAGATGTGTAGCGGAAGAGGAGGCAATATATGTAATTCAGGAAGTCCATGAAGGCATATGCGGAATGCACATTGGAGGTCGGACACTGGCGAGTAAAATTGCAAGAGCCGAGTACTACTGGCCGACGCTAAAACAGGATTGTATGGAATATGTCAAAAAGTGTGATAAATGCCAGAGATTCACAGAGGCCCATAGAGCACCCCCCGAACAACTATGCTCAATCACATCCCCTTGGCCATTTCATAGGTAGGGGTAGACATTTTGGGGCCATTCCCTTTGGCACTTGGCTAGGTAAAATTTTTTATTGTAGCTGTGGATTACTTCACCAAGTGGGTGGAGGCCGAGTTGGTCGCCACGATCTTAGCCGAAAAAATTAAGTGTTTCTTTTGGAAAAAGATCGTTTGTCGGTTCGGCGTACCGGCCGAGATCGTATCAGATAATGGCACCCAGTTTGCATCCAAGGTAACGACTGAATTCTACAAAGGACGTGGAATAAAGCAAATATTTACGTTAGTAGAGCACCCTCAAACTAACGGCCAGGCGGAGGCTGCAAATAGGGTCATCCTAAGAGGATTACGAAGACGATTAGAGGAGGCTAAGGGCAGGTGGGCGGATGAGTTATCCCAAGTACTTTGGTCATACCACACTACACCCCATTCCACCACCAACGAAACTCCTTTTTGCTTGACCTTCTGTATTGAAGCGATGATCTCGGTGGAAATTGCAGCTCCGTCTCCAAGGACAACGCTATTCGAACCAAGAAAGAACGAAGAAGAGTTGAGGGCCAACTTAGATATGTTACAGGAAGTAAGGGAGATAGCCCATGTGAGGGAATACACTATCAAAGCTAGGGCGGCCAGAAGGTATGACAAAGGGGTAATACCCCGCCACTTCATGCTAGGAGATTTGGTGTTGCGGAGGATAACCCAAAAAGCAGAAGCAAATAAGCTAACCCCAGCATGGGAAGGTCCTTTCCGAATTGCTGAAGAGGTAGGTTGGGGGTGTATCACTTGGAGCAATTGGATGGGAAGAAAGTCCCACGCACATGGAATGCCTTTTCTTTAAGAATGTATTTCAGTTAGAGGAAAAAATATATGAACAAAATGCTAGCATCATTTAAAGCCAACAATGAACGATTTGAAGCCAACCACAAGTACAAGCCCGATAATGGACGACCGACTGAGCCAGTCTGGGGGCACAAGTAAGCCTGATAATGGACGGCCGATTGAGCCAGTCTGGGGGCACAAGTGTAAGCCTGATAACGGACGACCGATTGAGCCAGTCCGGGGGCACAAATGTAAGCCCGATAACGGATGGCCTATTGAGCCAGTCTGGGGGCACAAGTAAGCTTGATAACGGACGCCCGATTGAGCCAATCCGGGGGCACAAGTGTAAGCCCGATAACGGATGATCGATTGAGCCAGTCTTGGGACACAAATGTAAGCCCGATAACGAACGGCCTACTGAGCCAGTCCGGGGGCACAAGTAAGCCCGATAACGGATGGTCGATTGAGTGAGTCTGGGGACACAAGTAAGCCCGATAACGGACAACCGATTGAGCCAGTCGGGCGGTACAAGTAAACCCGATAATGGACGGCCGACTGAGCCAGTCTGGGGACATAAGTGTAAGCCCGATAACGGACGGCCGATTGAACAAGTCTAGGAGCACAAGTTAAGCCCGATAACGGATGGCCGATTGAGCCAGTCCGTAGGCACCAAAGAAACAAACACAACCAAAGAGACAGTCGAACGACTAGTCATTACAACAAAGGATCAAAGTGGTTGTAAAATTCGCAAAGGCGCTCAAAGCCATACTACATAGCTGTCATGCACACAATAAGACAAGCGATTAACGCACAGTTGATTATTATAAGTATGGCTGGACGAGTTGTCGTAACGTATCGAAAAATGAAAATGTTAAGTATAAAGCCTATCGTACGGCCAACATGGAGCTAATTAGAAAATGAGATCGAAGGGACGTAATGTTCGCAATTCAAAAGAAAAAGCATAAAATATAGATGCATGTACCGACATGAGATCCACGATTCGGAAAAGCTTAAGTTAGAAAATATTGTCATACGACGCCATCTACAAAATCAAATAAGCTACGAAAGCCAAAATAATAGGACATTTACAAATGTACTAGCCACAGTTATACGGAGAGCAAGCCTATTACGAAAGGTAAAGAAATCCTAAAAAACAAGCGATCAAGCCACCGGCGAATCAGGAGGGGTAGGGACATATACCAACCGACCGTCCACTATCTCTTTATAAGGATCAGTTTTGGAAATATCTAAGTCTGGGTACAATAACTTAATCTGCGCCATGGCCCGACCGAAACCACATTTATATTGATGCACAATGGCTGACCCTTGTTGCAGTATGGTGGCATCCCTAGCCTTAATAACGTCGTCCTTGGCCAGATTCTCTTCCTGAAGCCGTGCCAGGTTCGACTCCGCTAAGGATAACTTCTCCTTATTAGCATGATCGGACGCCTCTAAATCCTGGCAGGACTTCTTCAAATTTACCAATTCAGAATGAAGAGAATCTTGGGTGCCTTCCCATTCCGACTGGGCCATCAGTAGGTCATTATTTCGGGCGACAGTCTGTTGAAGCTCATCCTGAAGAGTGGCCACAGTTCTTTGATAACGCTCCACTTTGCCCTCGGCCTCAGAACAGGCGTTGGCTAAGCGGAGCTTGTCTTTCTCCGCCTCAGAGAGTTGGTCGGTCAGGGTCTTGATTTGATCATCCAAATGACCAAAGGGTCTTGATTTGATCATCCAAATGACCAAACTCAGCCTCGGCGGTACGAGCTAGTACCAGGGAGCATCCAACAAATCTTTGGAGGGTGCCCAAGGTGCCCATTACACCTAGTTGCCTGACACGAGAGCCGTCGGACGGTGCCAGCAGATCACGATCTATTATCTCCCCGACTGACTTGTAACGAGCCCATACTGAGGGGCTGGATGGGCGACTTGTTATGACTTCTTCCAATACCGCACCTCCTGTAGGCTCATGGTATGGCTGGTCATTCAACATCTCAAGAATAAAATTTTCTTCAAGTGTCGCACGCTTGCGCAGATGATCGTCACTCCCCTCATCATCGCCTCCAATGCGTTTTTCACCAAAATGGAGACCTGCCCCCTCATGGAAGGAAGAGCTTCCAGGAGAGTCTAGAATCACCACGGAGAAGTATGAGGAGCATCCTCCGCTGGAGCTGGGGTACAGGAGGTTCAGCAACAGACAAAGGAGCAGCTTGAGCACTCGTCCCGTCATCGGCCGGCTGGGAGGATTTCCTCTTTATGTTCTTTAAGTATTGGACAGAGTAACCTGCGAGAGAAGAGATATGTTAAAAAAAAAAGGGAGAAGAGGGGTTAGTCTATACAAGGAAACACCAAAATAACCACAGACCTGTGCCTTTGATAATATCGGCACAAGATAGAAGAGGCAATTCATTAAGTTTATTAATGAATTCGTCCTCCCACTTTTCTAAATCCTTGCGGACGATTGAAATGGAGATGACGGGCTGGGGTCCAATAGAGTGGAAAAAAACGGTCGCTAGAATTGTTGATCAGGATGTCTGGTCCAGTAGCGCTGCGGCCGACCTTGAAGTATCGGTTCTTAAAGACTTTGAAGCTTTCGAGGAAAGGCTTCAATAGCTTATGTTTCGGTCGGCTACTTAGGGACGTCCAACCTACTTTGGTAGTCTTGCGTAGGGAGAAAAACCAGAAAAAGACACTTAGTGAAGACACCCTCCCCAGATTTTCACAAAGAAGTTCAAATGCCCTCACAAAGGCCCAACTATTGGGGTGGAGTTAGGTTGGGGCAACGTTCAGAGCTTGGAGAATTGACCTCTCGAAATGCATGAAGGAGAGTTTTATGCCTAACTTCAGTGGAAGAGTGTCATACAGAAAGAAGAAGGGGTTTTCATTTGCTTCCGGCCGGCTGTTTACTAGCTCACCCGGACAGCAAGGACAGACGGTCACATACGAGAGCCTAGGTTGGCATATTGCTTTGGCCATGCCAAGCAAGGAGCTGTTGTGCATTAAGATTGATGAGATTTTCTTCACGTCCGGGTCCACCCAGGAGAAAAGATCGAAGGATAGGTCATCTTCCGAATTGTCACAATACCAAATCTTGAATGGGAAGACCTCGGTGGAACCCGAAATAGAGCTAGAAGACTGACTGTTTCGAGTGGAGGAACCAGCCTCTGACGCGGCCCTACCTGGAGATTGGTTTCCCTGAGCAGAGGAACCAGTAGCATCCTCTGAAGGCCCCCTGCGACGAAACAGGCGAGGGTCAGTTTAGGACCTAGGCTAGAAAACGATTCCTTCCATAAAAGAAGAAAATCCCACATGCGCCCTCCCCCCTCCCCAAACAAGAAGATACCAGGACAACAAAGACACAAAACAAAAAGGAAGCGAAAGGATTACCTTGTTCCATGAGAGCAAAGCAAAGGAAGAGTTGAAAGACAAGGAGCACGAACGAAGGCAAGAAATCTGGAGCAGAAGCGACATGTTCAGGCAAAGCAACGAGAACGAAGGAAATCAGCAAGTAAGAACAGTCTGAAGTGACCCCAAGTTCAAGTAAGGGTAATCATCGTGACCTTGGCCTCGGAAGACGAAGCGACGCGCATTAAGGGCTAGGCGTAATAAACATGTGCATGCACATAAAACATTCAAAATTTGCGAAACCCCAAACGACAATACCTAAGGCACGGGAAATTTGAAAGAACCATCCAGAACGCCTGGACGGATTAAGCTTGTGTCCCAAGGACCAAGCTTGAGGGGCTATGTATCGTCTGTCACCCGACTAGAGATACCTTACGGGTGAACCACACGGTCGGCTGGACAACAACCCAAGGATTACGTTACCTTTGAAATATGCCTAGGGTTATATCCGCCTGGTCAATTCTTGGCCGATCGGTTGAGAGGGAGGATGAACGCGTCTCTACCGTACTGTCAGAGCAACGACGACGCATCCCTAACATGCTGGGAAAAGGTTCAGCAGCGAAGTTTCCTCTCTAACAAGCCTAGGTCCTCTTGTCTGTTACTATGAAAACTCCCGCCACTACATGACAAAAAAACTTTTGAGTTGAAAGGATATAAAAAAGAGGAGAGAGGATTAGCATGAGTTAGTGGATTCTTGGAGAAGAGAATAATACCCATCTCTGAGACAAGAACATAAGGCATAGAGAAAAGAGACATAATCAACACTTCATCATAAGTGGGAAAAGAATATATAGGAATTGTTTTTCCGTGGTTCGTGGGCTAAGCCAAATAGAAGGGTATAAATGACACAAAACTTAATATTTTTTTTTATATTTTAAAACATTTTAAAAGCCTATTTTAATACTCCTTTTGCACAACTTAATTTTTCAAAATACTAATATTTTATAAAATATGAAAACATAAATTTTGATAAGTTATTTATTACTAAACAAATACATATTAACATTATAATAATAAAAAAAAAATATTGAGGTATTATATTATCAACACTACCATTATCACTACTATTACTACTATCCTTAGCATTATTACTACTATTGTTGTTGGCAAATCCTCTTCCATGGTCGTTATCTTCACCACTTCAAATATTCTTAAACTAATTCTTATAAAATAAAAAATTTTCAAAATAAATAATTTTGAATCTAAAAATTACTTTTTGAAAGTAAAAATATTAAAAACTAGTTTTAATTTTTGAAAATTTTCAAACTTATAACTCAATTATACCAAATACACCCTACAAGTTTTAAAAGTATACCTGTCTTTTGCTTACTAATAAAGTGATATGTTTTGTACGATGTTATTTTGTGATAACATGTAACGTGACATATTATTACTAAAAATGATAGTTATAAAATTCACATTAAAATTAATGAAAATTAAAATCTAATTAAGTCATTTTTTATAGAAATTAAAAATATATTTTATTATTTAGAACTTGTCTTCACCTTTGTAAGGCATTTTCTTCACTTCCCATTTCCCTTTTTTTAAATCCTTTTACTTTAAGTATTTTTTGTGTGTTTCGCAGAATTTAAAATAACAAAATATTAATTCACCCAAAAATACAATAAGACATTATTCTCTTTGTTACAAAAGAAAATTGATTTCAACCGGTAATTTTAAAAAAAAATTAGTCATTTATATTAATTTATAATTCTATATATCTTGAGTTTTTATAATTTTATCTTATATTAATTTTTAATTTTTTTATTCTAAATATAAACTTCTTATGATCAATAGAGTTTGTTGTATTTTATTAAAAATATAAACTTAAGTATTATAATATATATTATTTATATTTTTACGCAAAGTTTGAGTATTAAATACATATAAAATAATATTTTATTCTAGTTTATAGCATTTTAAAATTATCATATTATATTTATTTAATATTATTTTATTAATACTTTAAATTAGTATCTTATTGATTCAATGATTAAGAAATTTTTTTTAGAAAGAACTTAATGGTTATAGAGAGAAGATGAAAAATAATTTTTTTATTGTTATCCAATTATAAAAATTATTAATATAACTTTATTATAGTTAGTGTTAAAATCAATAAATTTATTATACACAATGATACGTAATTAGATGATAATATTAAATTATTTTATACTGTAATTATATAATTTAATTTATTTTTTTATATAGATGTATAAACAATTATATAATGTATAATAAATTTATTAATTTTTACAATAATTATTTTAAAATTATACTTTTGTAATTGAATAACAATTGACTTAGACTTTTATTTTAGCATTAAACTCTCTAATTTTGTTATAAAAATAACATTACTCGATTTGTATAGAAGTATAAAATTTTTAGAATTCGAGGGTGTTTGCATTAATCTCTCATTATTTTTGGTATAAAAGCAGCAAACATACTAGTAATACAGAATTAGAGTGAGACATAACCCTAAACTCTATGTGACCATTCAAGCAAAGAGATACAAACTTATTAAACAATATCATCATATAAGGCCCAATTAAGTTCTATATGGTCATTCATTGAAAGTGATACCAATTTATTAAATAATATCATCATACAAGCTCAACTAAGTTTTATATAGTCAGTCATGCAAAATGATAATTTATTAAACAATATCATCGTACAAGATCTAGTTATACTTTATATGCCCAACTAAACTCTATATAATCATTTATACAAAATAATATCAATTTATTAAACAACATTAACATACAAAGTCGAACTAAACTCTATATTGTCATTTGCAGCTTGGTACGACATCGTAATGTATAAAATTCTTGATAAGAAAACCAAAATCGTAATTAATTTCAAAATTAGATAACTAAAAAGGTAAAGTTCATAAAGCATAACAGATTACTGTACTATACATCTAAATTTTGAATCATCATTACATTATTATAACAACTCGAGATCACCCACAAATTGTGTCCATGAATATTGCAGGGAAAATACCATAATATTATCCCTTTTTATCTGAATGAAGAGAAATAGACCACCAATCAAACAATTATGAGTGCTGCTTTGACTCTCCCAACAGCTAGGGCTCATTTTCCATCATGGTATGTGTTTCAAAAGAAAGCTGCTCAAGATGAAAATAGAATACAATGTTATTGCAGTATACAAAGCATTAATTTTCTAGAATCAAGAGTATTTGCAACTGGTAACTTATATATTCGAAGGACTAATTTCATTTAAGAAAAAACAACAATGAAGGAGCCCACAGTTAAGGAGTGAGTGTAAGTTTCATACCGATGAAATAATCACAGAACTTTATCTTTCTGGCAAAGTTATCCTCCTCTTCGGTGCAGGAAGTTGTCTAACGGATTTTTATTCTAAAAAATCCTTGCTACTGCTTTTAAACATCTTAAACCCCGATGTTGTGGCATATACTGGAAAGGCCCCACACCCTTTTATTCTTTCTTCATCTCTGTTACATTTAAATATAAATTTTAAGTTGCTGAAATGATCATACACATCAATTATTCTATCAAATTTGCTGATGTCATGATACCAATTTGCTGAAATGATCATACACATCTCTATTATATTTTATGTTGCTGATGTAGACATGTTCCAGAACTATGTCATCTTGATAGATAGATACCGAACCAGAGAGTGATCCCTTCAGAAAGATGTTACAGTAAATGAAACGGCATGCGTGAGATATTGGAAGATAAGGAATAGTTATTGAGCACTCTGTTGCACGAAACCCACACTTGTTGGTGACATGATTTCCCGAGAACAAGAAATAGTCATATTGATGATGGCCTGTAGGGTGTTTGTGCAAGTAAGGTATTCGGCTCTGTAACATGTATTGTAACACTAGTTGTCGAGTGATCACTGTCTCCAACGAAATCCACTTAACAATGCTCTCCTCATTCAGGGTAGGTGAAAACTCCGGCAAACACAATTTAATGGCAATCATCTAGTTCCCGCAATTATTTAAATAAAGATTCCATAGAGATGGTGGAAGCTCCGAAAGAGACTCAAGTTTTCTGCAATTATTTAAACGAAGATTGCATAGAGATGGTACAATTATTTACTTTGTCACATAAATCTTTAAGATTGTCTGATTTTTCCCATACTTTTTCGAGGAAGCAACAACCTTCAAACTCACATGACAGGTTGTCATATAAAACTCTAGAAAGGGTGGTTTTTCCTATGCCATGCCCCATATTCCAACAATTTTAACTTCACTTGTCCCAATTCTTAATAATGAAAAAATTTGGTCATAATTTTCCTCAATTCCAATCAGTCCTTTATGTAGAGGGTGGCTAGGATATCTAGAAGACAATTTTTTCAAAACATCTTCAATAATGTTCTTAAGGAAAAGGGAAACTACAAATGGTTATATATAGTCTATAATCAATATAGTAGTGTACTAGAGAAAGAAACAAAATCATATAATAGGGGAATGAATATAACATGGCTTAGAGAAGATAATCAATGCCTTTGTTTTCCCTATGCAACAAACTACTTAAGCAAACTACTATGAAAGGTGTTATACTACAAAAGTATGCTCAATTTAGAATCAAATATGGCTTACTCAATTAAAAACAATAATGTCTCTCTCCTATTTTTCATTCAAAAATTTACTCACACTAAGTTCATTTTATTTACCTTCCTTGGGAGTCCCACCCAGCTAAATTGGCTGCTTGGTAGAGATCATTTCTCCATTTGTTGCACCTGGGATCTCCCTCATGTTTTTCAAAGGCTTTCTCGTAGCTCCCAGTTTGATTCCTCACATGGGATGGATCGATGTTATAGAATACTGGTATCACTATCTGCTTTTGTGATTTCTTACATTCCAGAATCTTGATGAGTTCATCCAAGCACCACTTTGAGGAAGCATAGTCCTTTGAGAAGACGACAATAGATACATGAAAATCTTCGATGGCTTCAATGAGTGCTGGTGAGATTTCATCTCCCTTTTCAATCTGGTCATCCATAAAGGTTTTGACTTTCTCTTCTTTCAAAGCTTTATATAGATGGCTCATGATGTTTAAGCGGGTGTCTTCACCTTGAAAGCTTAGAAAAACATCATACTTATTAGTTCTGATCCTTTGCTGCTCATCCATTATGATTTCCTAGTGCTGCACCGTCAACGATCAAAGCACTACATTTGAAGCAACGAAATGACTTTTACGTTTCAACGCATGATTGATACTTGCCCTTACCATTATACATTGAAATTTGTAAATCGGTCTAATATGAGGTCAAACATTTCAAAATTCTTACCAAACAATATTGAAATCCAACATTCATGGGTCAAATTCTATTATTAATAATAGGTGCTTCCAGAACATTACCTTAAGCCTTAAACAACCTAGACTCTGAGAATAGCATTGACATCAAATGGAAATGAACTTATATCAGCAAACTACATCTTAACAATAGAAGAAAACAAGGCGTCTGCATAGTTTGTACTTTCTAACCACTTAAAACATGCTTAATACTTCACTAGATTACTTAAATAATAAACCAACATATGAACTACAAATCTAATCAGATAGGCCAGAGTAGATCAACCTTAAATTTAAAGAGATTTTAATATGACCAATCTGAACGACAATTAGAAGAAGCTCATCATGCCCTTTGAACTATTGTCAGCTTAACAAAGAGAATGTCAACATCTAAAGCGAGCTGAGCCAATAATACAAAGAATATAGATGAATGGCTTTAAGCGCTTTAATGAAAAGTTCATGCTGTCTCACCAAATATTTTTTAAAAAATAATTTATACAACCACATAACCACTCATGTTTTGAAGTCGATAATCCATTTTCTCAGGCAGCGTTTACATTCTTAACCCATTCTCTTTCGGTTAAAACATGGGAAAACAAGATGAAATTAAATAAGCCATATAATTTCATCTTCTATTATTTCTATTCATAGGTGAAATTGAAAAAAAAATGGAGAAGAAGACCTTATCACAGACGCAATCCAACTTCCTGCAACAGAGAAGAGTACAGAGATTCTTTACTTGCAACTAGACAACGATTATATAGTGCATATAAATATAATAGATTAAAATCTTTAAACTCTTACTCAAATATGAAGGAAGAAGCTGAGAGCAGGTGTAAACAAATACAAGTTTCTGAGAAGTTTCATTAGAATTTCATGGCTTTTTTAGCAGGTTCCTAGTAGTAGGGTCTAACATCCTCCGATAAACGTGTTTCATGTCTTGACTTTTTGACTATGTATACTTTCTTTCCCTTTTTTTTTGTATGAAGTACGTATCCATCCCACGAGGTAAATGTCAGCTATATATACGTCTCCTACTGCAATACTGTAATTGTACTAAGTACTCTAGTAAAATATAAACTACTGCATATACATTACCGAAATTAGGGATACTTTTAACCTTCAATAATTAAGCTTTGGCCCACAAAGTAATTCTCAGCTTCGATCACATCAAATATATATAAATGGCTCCTACTGTAATACAGTAATTTTACTAACTACCTTCAATTTATATACTTTAGTTGAAGTTATGTTTTAACCTTTGATTTCGTGCACAGTTTTTTACTTTTTTTTTTTTTAACTATTACAAGTTTAACTGAGTTGAATTTATTAGAATTTAACAAGACTACGATAAGCACTAAGGCTCTATGAGTCTATTTTTAGAGTTACTAATTGATCAACAAGATGTTTTATATAAAAAATAGATTCAAATTAAAGTTCTTATTTCATAAGAATATAATTCTTATCGATAGAACTAATATTTATTATTATATTCTTTTTTACTAAAACTATATATTCATTTCACAACGGTTTTCTTCGAAATAAATTAATTATTAAAATTTTGATAGTTTTAATCTTTATTTTGCTTGTTTTCCTTTTTTTGGAAATTACATATATATTTATTATGCTTATGAGAAATTGTATATACTTTTTAATTAACTTTCAATTTCATATATTTTATTGAAATTTATGACATTTTTAACCTTCAATAATTAAGCTTTGGGCCCAAGACAAAAATGTTTGTGTCAAAAGTAAGTCGTGGCTGTGCAAAAGATGGAAATTGAGCCAACGATCTCAACTAAGGCTCAAATGGAGTAGAAGGTCAAAGACAAGCCAAAGATGTTTTATCTAAAGGTATACTAAACATGCTATGATTGAAAATGCTTTGATCGAAGGTTGACTTTAAAAAGTGCTGGTTGAGATTAAGTTCAAAATGCTTCGGTTGAGTCAAACAAGAATTGCTCTGGCTAAAAATAATACAAAAAGGTCAAGTCCAAGATGCTCTAGCTGAAGGCAACCTAAAGATGTTAGTTGAGTAGTTGAGGATCCAAATGACTTGTATTGAAGACGTCTTCCAACGTATAACTTGTAGATTGAGTGAGCTGTAAATTTCAAACTCTAGGAGACTGACATAGATTTAGTATAGCCATTTTGTACCATAGGATCTTCTCAACTTGTAAAAGTATCCCCTTCTCAAGAAATATAGGAAAGACCATATTTGTTTGTTAAAATATTCACTTCTCCCTATATGAGAAAGGTTGGTTGCTGTAAGGAAAACAAGACTTGGCTATTCTGATAAATTTCAAAGCAGAAACAGAACACATGATTTCTGACAAGTCGAGCAAAAGTATTTTCCCTAGGACTAAAGAGATAGATAAACTTATTTGAAACAAACTTAATCACATAGGTGGCCTCACAGTTTCTTGTAACAAAGATACCTCACTGTTCCTTGTAAACAATACATTAGAACAGATCATCAAAATGAAAATTAATTCAGAAGTATCTCCTCTTTTTTCTATTTCTTTATTTTTTTTATTTGTTTTTGTGAAATGAAAATGAATTAAACTACTCAAGTGGCTCATGTTCTTTTGGTCCACTATTTAGTTACAAGATTCAATTGTTCCCTTGTCCCTATAATTAGGAACTTATGAAGTATGACAAAGGCTGCTAGTTCTAACAAAAACTATGCTAATATTTGTTTTGAGAATTTCCAAGCAAGATCGGAGCAGATTAAAATACACATTTTTATAAAGAAAATTTGAATATGAAATTAAGATTATGGAAATCCATTGACCGTATTGTACATTAAGTGTGCCTTTTATTTATAAAAAAAAATATCTAAGTGCTTTAAGAAATTAAAATTTCTATATGTAATAACCTAATAAGGTGTTTTGTTACTTGAAAAACCTCTATACAGATTGCTCATTTGCTCGGTATATAAGAACCCTATACCTCAATTAAGCTGATCAGTGTCAGTCTTTGTGCCCTATTTCTGTGATGCTGTTATGACTCATCATATGATGTGTGTATCTTCTCATGAATGGTCAAGATTAAATTACAAAGTCACGTAAGTTTTTTAAAATGTCACATTAAATATTAATCATCCATATATAATTATATAAGACATATTTAGTGAGAAGATCATTATTTCAAGAGAGTGGGGAGTGAATCTAAGTTATGCAACCATGTGCATGTGGTTAAAATTAAATGTTATGTGGCCACTTAACTTTTAAAAAATCTCAAAAAACTTGGGTGCTTTAATTTTTTATCATTCTGTCACATAAAAAATACTCTCTCACTATGTATCCTTTTATGTATATTGTATATATGTGATTGTGTGACTCAAATTTCTAGTTTTCATTGTCACAATAATTTACATGCCCTCTAAAGGTCGGGTCCTGTCATTGTGGCAATATTTTCTTCCAGGCCTGGAAGTAAAAGTTTAGAGAATTTTCACCCGAATTGTTAACAATAGTCAACAAGGGAAATTGAAAAAGGGTTACATCAGTGCTTAATCCCACCTTACAACAATGTTTCAATCTCCAATTAAATTATATGTTGCATTGTACTTTCCGTACCCTTCACAAGGACGAGTTTGTTATGATAAAGAATTGCATTGATTTTGACTGGAGACAATATTATGGCGTGCAGCCATTGAGTTGATAATTATAAACAGTGGAAATCATTTCTTTTTAGATAGCTGTTATACAGCCATTGTAACGATGCCTACTTTATTCTAATTAATCCATAAAGTGACCAAGAGATATGTGTGAGAAAGTGAAAATGGGAGATGTCTAGAGCATTCTTGAACACAAGAGGCAGGGCATTACATTGGTCAAACAATAATTAGATTTCTTGACCAACATGGTGTGCAATGGTTAACAGATAACCTTGCCCCTTAAGCATGTAGTTAGGAGTCCGATCTCTAAATCCGTGTATGAAAAAAACATCTATTGGGAGACATTTGTTGAGAGAGGTCAGCCCTTTAAATGGATCTCAATACTTTGAGGGATTAGTCCTTGGTTCCAGCTGGGATACCCTGGATTCACCCAAAAAATAGTTAGATTTTTTGTTCTCTTCCATTTTAAGAAATATCTGTGTTGGCCACTCTTCTATTAACAAAGTAGGTCATTTACTCTAAAATCTTTAGTAATTATTGATAAAGGCCTATAAGACAACACCACATGTTCATGAAACCATGTCTCTCACATAGCCCATTAACCATTCAATTCTGTAAAGGAACAAAAGTTATTAGTTGGCTGTAATCTTTTGTGTGGAATTTACATAAATTCACATTCATTGAGTTTGAGGAGTTGTTTTGTTTTTGCATAAAACCTTACCATTTTAGCACTTCACCAATTGCCTTCTTAATTATTGAATCCATGCTGCAAGGAGAGAATTTTTAATTGAGAACAATGCATATACCTTTGACCAATCATATCATCACCTCCCTGCAGTCACAGAAGTGACTGCATCAAATCTTAGCCATAAAAAAGAATTTTTTTTTTAACTATTACAAGTTTAACAGAGTTGAATTTATTAGAATTCAACAAGACTACGATAAGCACTAAGGCTCTATGAGTCTATTTTTAGAGTTACTAATTCATCAACAAGATTTTTTATATAAAAAATGAGATTCAAATTAAAGTTATTATTTCATAAGAATATAATTTTTATTGATAGAACTAATATTTATTATTATATTCTTTTTTACTAAAACTATATATTCATTTCACAATGGTTTTTCTTAAATGAAGAAATAAATTCATTATTAAAATTTTGATAGTTTTAATCTTTATTTTGCTTGTTTTCTATTTTAGGAAAATAGATATATATTTACTTTGCTTATGAGAAATTACATATACTTTTTAATTGACCTTCAATTTCATATTCTTTATTGAAATTTGTAACACTTTTAACCTTCAATAATTAAGGTTTGGGCCCAAAGTCTATTCTTACGAAGGACGAGTCATTCAACCAAAGCCAAAAATGCTTGTATCAAAAGCAAGTCGTGGTTGTGCAAAAGATGGAGATTGAGCCAAATGTCCCAACTAAGGCTTAGATGGAGTAAAATCAATGACAAACCAAATATGCTTTATCTAAAGGTACGTTGAAAATGCTATGGTTGAAAATGCTTTGATCGAAGGTTGACTTTAAAGTGTTGGTTGAGATTAAGTTGAAAATGTTTCGGTTGAGTCAATCAAAAATTGTTCTGGCTAAAAATGGTACAAAAAGGTCAAGCCAAGATGTTCTAGCTAAAGGCAACCTAATGATGTTAGTTGAGGTTAAGCTAAAATTGTTTTATCCAAAGGCGAGACATTTTGTTCAAAGGCAAACAACCTAAAGATGTTAGAAGGCTGCCTTAAAGATGCTTTGGTGAAAGACTAAGTTAAAAATGCTTCGAGAAAAAGCTTAATCAAATATGCTCTAGCCAAAAATGCTCTAATTATAAGTTGTGTCAAAAAGGTACTTGAAAATGGCCCGATGGAGCAAAGCAAAAGATGTTTAAGTTAGAGTCAAACTAAAGATTTTTTAGCATATCGAAGATGTTGATCAAGGTCAAGCCAAAAATATTCTCAGTGAAGATAAGCCAAAGATGTTGGCCGAGGGCATACAAATATACTTTGTTCAAGGCTAAGCTAGAAATACTCTAGTTAGGGTCATGTTGATCAAAGATGTTCTAACCAAAAGTGAGTAAAAAATATTGATTGAAGCTAAGACGAAGATGCTAACCGATGTTGACCATGGTTGAGTCAAAGATGCTCTGACCAAAAGTGAGTAAAAGTAACCTGAAGATGCTTTGGCTAAAAGTAATCTGAAGATGATAGTCAAGGCTAAGCCAAGCCAAAAATGTTTTGGTTGAAAATGATCTAGTCAAGGTTTAGCTAAATGAAGATGCTTTGCCCGAAGCTCAAGATATGGGATAAAACAAATGAACACATTTAAAGATGTTTTAATCTATTATGAAACAATCCTATAATAATCATTTAAGTGGGAAACAAAATAAATGAAAATGTAGGTAAGGAAAATATGTGCGAAATAGAGTAAAAATAGAAGTGTTAGATAAAAATATATATATATAAGAAATAAGAAAGAGAGAAAATAAAAAAATAAAAAAATTACATTTTAATTTATTTTTTTAAAATATTATTATTATTATTATTATTATTATTATTATTATTATTATTATTATTATTATTATTATTATTATTATTATTATTATTATTATTATTATTATTATTATTATTTTAAATTTTGAAATTGAGATAGTTAACTAAAATAATTAATTTTTAAATTTTATTAATATTTTTATAATTTATTAATTTATTTATAATGTTTAAAATACTATGAGATAATTGATAAATCGATGATCGATTATCATATTCAATTCGAATTTTATAATTGATAGTTAACTATTAAGCATAAATACATATGGTTATGAATGTTTGATAAGTTATTGTCAAAGTTTGATAATCGATTAAATAAAAAAAAATTGGCATGTTTAAATTATTAGTAAATATCTAAAATAATCGAAAAATATTTTAAAATGTGACAAAATTAAAATTTATGGCCTTTTTAATTGGTAAAAAAAAATCATTACAAAATGTCATACTCTTCGCTTATGTATTAGTTATATATATTGAAGTGGTGTAATAAGATGACTTTTTACGTTAATTATCTTTTAAATGGTGTAATAAAATAAAACTTATTGGTAGAGGCTCAATCAATATAAATTTTACTTAATATTTATAAAAATGTTATTACGTTTTTATTTACACGAGTCTTTAAACCAACGTGGAAGCTAAATTTTGCTCTAGTATTCATTAATTGTATTATTATATGTGCCCCTAGTTATTTTATTATTATATCCCTAGTTGACGTTAGCAAAGCATTACACATTGTTAAGCACTTCTTTTCTGGTCAAATGTCAAACATCTTTTAACTAAATTGGTTTAATGTTTAATAAAATTAATCCTAATAGAATTAATTTTAACCTATTGAATGTGATTTAAACTTACATTTAAATTAATTTTAATTATAAATTTTATATTAAATTATGTGTGACCATTTGAACATTTAATTTTACATATTATTCAAATAAACAATTTATATACATGTGAGAATTTACTTATAATACACTGATTTATCTAATTATAGATTGACATTGATATATATATAGATAGATAGATATAGATATAGATATTTTTGTATGTAGGATAAGATTGTTGATGACTGTAATAAATAATTTAAATTTTATATATTAAATTAATTTTAGTTGATTCACAATGTAATTTTTTATAATAATGAAAATTTTAACTCTATTAATATTTTTATGCTTTGTTTAAGAGACTTAGAATTCTTTATTTTAATTTATACTATATGATTCATGGAAATTGAGATGGTCAATATTTCAAACATGATTATTTTAATTGTAGGATTTTTATGTTCAATATTTATTTACTTTTAAAATAATAATAATAATATATAATTGTTGAGCCTCTAATTATTTTAAATTTTAATATAATTGATTTTGAAAAAAATAATGACAAAAAAATTGATTTACAAATTAATTTTGTTTTCATAATAATATAGAATTGTTTTTAAAATATAAATGTAATGCATGTGATGAATATAAAATGCAAAATGAATTATATTAAAGAAGTTATAATTTTTAATTCATTTGTGCAACTCCATTCTTCTTCCTAAAATGGGATTAAAAATGCTTTTAATGATTTTGAAGTTGATTGTCAACATTTTAAAACAAAACATTAATTCAGCACCTTTATAGACAAAGATTTTTATATTATTATTTTATGAAAATCAATGTAACTTAACAAGAATGGCATAATCCTTTTCAATTTTTTAGTTCAGAGAATGGTAGAAAAAGAAAAGGGAAGCAGGGATATATATATACACTAATGAGAGATAAGTAAATGTAATTGGGTACAAGATTAGGTAATAATTCCATGTTTTTCATCCGTTTAGACATGGTAGATGATTAAACTAGATTTTGAAGTCAACATAGTTGTAGATAATATTCTTATCTTTGAAATGAGGTTAAATATGTACTGAAGGAACTTTCTTGTTTTGTGAATACTTTCCATATTATTTTTTCTTTCATGTATAATCCAAGTGAAGCTGGAACCTATGTCTTGAATGAGAATGTTAAGACTAGGCATTTCCGAATCTCAATGACTTTTGTATGCATCAGGTTATCATCATGTAATAGGGATTAACTTGTCTAAAATATGATATCTTTCTTGATGGTCCGAGGAACAAGTTGTGCAAGCCTGAATAACTTAGTTCCTTAAAAGAATGGCAATAGAATAACTACTTGCAATCAAATGAGATATGATCAATTAAAACCTAACTAGAAGGTGATCCATGCCTTGTATGGATGGAATTTAATATTAATAACATTAATATAGATCCAAATAAATTTCTATATATGAAATTTTTATTTTCTTTCATATTTCCTCTTTAGACACCTAATAAGGTATTAAGATGGGTATAGTTGACTCTATTTTGTAGTTGAGAATCACATATTAGTTGAGATTCAGATTATTGGGCTAAAAACAGGGAAAATACAAATCTATGCTAATTTGAGAATTTTAGCTAATAAAAAGATTAACTCATTTGTGCAGGTCGAAACTGGAGTTCCAAACCATCCCAACCGAGACTGAAGGCATCCTAGCCGGCTGAAGTTGTCCCGGTTAGACGAGTTCCTCTCCAAGCCGACTCTGTCTCCAGTAGTCGAGTCCACTCCACGTGCCGACTTCGACTCCAATAGTTGACTCTATCTCCAGTAGTCAAGTCGACTCTACATGCCGACTCTGACTCCAGCAACCAACTCGGTCTCTGCATGCCATGTTCGTCCCGCCTCTTCGAATTCGTCCCGGCATCAAGACTGACTCCACTCCAACAATTTCGACACGTGTTCATTCAGGAAGTTGTTAGTAGTTAGTTAGTTAGTTAATTTAGTTAGTCTGTTACATAGTTGGTTACTTCTGTTAGTTGTTAATAGTTAGGATCATTAGTTAGTAAACAGAGTTAGTTAGTTAATCACAGCGTGTATTTAAGGAGAGTAGTAGTTCATTCCTTTGTTCGCATTCTTTTCTGATCAGATTCGACACGTACACTCACACATTCATTCCTCCGCTTCCATTGATCAGTGATTCACGGTGCTTCAGTATGTCGTCCAGTTCATTCAGTGGGTGCAGGTCTAGAGTTTGGGTAGCGGCCGGTTGCTAAAGGGGATTGACCAGTTTAGCTGGCACACTCTGGTGGACTAACCCCTCGGTTCTCTAGCCATCTTCGGTGAACCACTGCAGTTCTTTCATGGCAGTCATTACTGTTTGTTACATAGTTGGTTACTTCTATTAGTTGTTAGTAGTTAGGATCATTAGTTAGTGTAAACGGTTAGTTAGTTAATCACAACGTGTTTTTAAGGAGAGTAGTAGCTCGTTCCTTTGTTCGCATTCTTTTCTGATCAGATTCGACATGTACACTCACACATTCATTCCTCCGCTTCCATTGATCAGTGATTCACGGTGCTTCAGTGTGTCGTCCAGTCGGTTGAATGGGTGCAAGTCTAGAGTTTGGATAGCGGTCGGTTGTTAAAGGGGATTGACCAGTTTAGCTGGCACACTTTGGTGGACTAACCCCTCGGTTCTCTAGTCATCTTCGGTGAACCACTGCAGTTCTTCCATGGCAGTCATTATGGGAGGCTGAGTCCATGATTCCATAACTCCATGTATTAATACAATCATTTCTGCAATGAATTGATTTGCATTTCTCTATCGTTCTGTATGTGATTCCTGTTCTGTTTCTCTGCTCTTGCTTGTGACATAATCATGCATGTGAGAGTAGATCACGTTAGATTAGGGACCGATTGTAACCAAATTAACAAATTGTTAGGTAATCGATAGAAAGTCTAAAATCAACCACGTGCGTAATCCCTGCTAACTCAAGGTCGTGGTTGTGTAAGCCCTCAGTTGGCAATTGACGAATTTTAGGCGTTCGTCTTAAGATCTTAGGTTAATTTAGAATCGCATCCATTACTAAGAGCCGAAACCAATTGTTTGTTGAACTTTGGGTTGATAAGCTAAATATTCATTTATTTGTTTGTTTTTAATTCTATAGCTAGTTTACTTGTTGGTCTGCATTCTGCATTCCCGTATTCTGCATGATTCTCCACTCTCCACACTAGACAAACTGAATACACATGTTCTTAAGAGATTCGACCTAAATTACATCCTATACTATAAAAATTGTAAGTAATTTAATTTTATTTTGAGACTGCAGCGATGAGAGATATCACCAATAACGCTGCATGTTCGATTTTCATTGTTGCCAACCATTGTGGATGTGTTAGTGCTTGTTTAACAGTGTCAGGTTCAACATGTGCAAGAAGGACTCGTGGCTTAGCATGACAAGTTTTGGACCAAGTTATTAACATAAGGTGGGTGTTAAGGAGTGGCCGTGAAGGCGAACTAGTAGGGGCAAGCTGAGTTGTCTCGGAAGGGTCAATTGTTGGACCTGTAGAGTGTTGAGTTGATTGTAAATAAGTGGGAGGCTGTTGGTAGTTTTGGTCAAGGGAGAGATGATGTTGTTGTATGGGTTGGGCAAAGATAAAGATGCAGGGGATGAAATGATGGTATTAACTATTTTATGTTGTTATTTATAGTTTATTTTTATATATATATATTGAGTTTATTAATTTTTATAATAATAATTTTAAAATTATATATTTATAATTAAATAACAATATTTAATTTAGAATTCAACTGAAATAGTATTAGGATTTAAGATTTAGTATTATCATTAAACTCTCTCTGTAATTTTAATATAAAAGCAGCAAACATACTAGTAATACAGGATTAGAATTAGAGAGTGAGACATAACCTGATGCTCATCTTAGTCTATGTTGTTTTTGCTGACTGAGGGCAACATCAAACATAACATTGTTCCATGATATTCCATTGGAATGTTGTGAAGAAAGAGCCTCTGAAACTGAAACTGAAATTGAAACTAGCCTCAATAACAAGAGCACTGAGCAAAGGCAGCGACTTGTCATCACTCTATTCGACTAGCAACAACAGTGAATCTGAGAGTGAGAACCTTCTCCAACTCAGCAGACATTGCCACACCCTTTCCCAAACGAAGCAAGTCCACGCCTTTGCCCTCCTCCTTGGCCTCCTTCCCCGCAGCATCTCCCTCTGCGCCTCTCTCATTCTCCAATATGCCTCCTTTGCCCGCCCCACTGCTTCCCTCCTTCTCTTCCAACGCACCCTCCCACATTCCCGCACCGCCTTCTTGTGGGACACCCTTATCCGCGCCAACTCCATCGCCACCGTCTCCAATGGATTTACAGCCTATAACGCCATGGTTCGTGCTGGCGTCCAGCCTGATGAGTGCACCTACCCTTTTGTCCTGAAGGGGTGTTCTGACTTTGTGGAGCTTCATAAGGGCAAGGAGGTTCATGGGGTTGTGGTTAAGCTTGGCTTTCATGGGGATGTCTTTGTTGGGAATACCCTTTTGACCTTTTATGGGAATTGTGGCCTCTTTCGCGATGCCATGAAGGTGTTTGATGAAATGCCTGAGAGGGATAAAGATTCCTGGAATACCGTTATTTGCTTGTGTTCTCTTCATGGGGTTTATGACCAGGCACGATGGTTTTTTAGAGCGATGGTTGCCGCTGTGCCTCCGGTTGAACCCGATTTGGTTACTGTTGTCAGTGTGTTGCATTTAATAAAATGGGAGGCAGAAGAAGCATTGTATCTTGGAATGCTATGATTGCGAATTTTGCTCAGAACAGGCTTGAGTTTGAAGCTGTAGAATTAGTGAGGCAAATGCAAGCTAAGGGAGAAACCCCCAACAATGTGACCTTCACAAATGTTCTTCCAGCTTATGCAAGATTAGGTTTCCTGAATGTTGGAAAGGAAATTCATGCCAGGATTATTTGGGTTGGATCTGCCTTGGATTTGTTTGTCTCTAATGCTCTCACAGACATGTATTCAAAATGTGGATGCCTAAACCTTGCTCTAAATGTCTTTAATATTTCTGTCAGGGACGAAGTTTCCTACAACGTACTAATTATAGGATATTCTCGAACAAATGACTGCTCAGAGTCTCTAAGTTTTTTTTCAGAAATGAGATTTTCTGGCATGTCGCCTGATATTGTTTCATTCATGGGTGTTATAGCAGCTTGTGCAAATCTAGCTTCCATAAGACAAAGGCAAAGAGATCCACGGTCTGCTGATGAGAAAGCTTTTTCACACTCATCTTTTTGCAGCAAACTCGCTCCTGGATATGTATACGAGGTGCGGACGAATAGATCTTGCAACTAAGGTCTTTGACCGTATTCAAAACAAGGATGTGGCCTCTTGGAATACTATGATTTTGGGCTATGGTATGCGGGGTGAGTTGGACACTGCAATCAACCTTTTCGAAGCAATGAAGGAAGATGGTGTGGAATATGATTCAGTTTCATTTATTGCGGTTTTGTCTGCGTGTAGCCATGGAGGGCTAATTGAGAAGGGAACGAAATACTTTAAGATGATGCGTGATCTTAATATTGAACCAATGCATACACACTATGCTTGTATGGTTGATCTCCTTGGAAGGGCTGGTCTAATGGAAGAAGCTGCAGACCTTATTAGAGGGCTCTCTATTGAACCAGACACTAATATATGGGGTGCGCTTCTCGGAGCATGCCGAATTCATGGGAACATAGAATTGGGGCCCTGGGCAGCTGAACATTTGTTTAAATTAAAGCCTCAGCACTGTGGGTACTACATACTCCTTTCAAATATGTATGCCGAAGCTGAAAGATGGGATGAGGAAAACAAGGTTAGGGAGTTGATGAAGTCAAAGGGAGCTAAGAAAAGTCCTGGTTGCAGTTGGGTTCAAATTGGAGATCAGGTGCATGCATTTCTTGTTGGTGAGAAAATTGACAGCTTGGATGATGACTTTTGGGTATCAGATTTTTGTTAAATTTGTTTTGTAGGAGAATCTTGAGGGTGTTGTCCATCAAGGAAATTGTTGTAAGGTTGCTGGACTAATATCTAGAGGATTATACTGTTAAGGGCATTTTCTGGTTGCATAAGCAAATTGGATTTTGGTTTTCCTTTCTTTACGGTTTAACTACATTCCCTATTTATTGAGTTTGTACGTAGCACACTTATCAATCTAACAATGTGATGACATTTTTTAAGATTTGAGATAGTGAACGTGCGCTTGAAGAAGTTGAGAAACCATTCTCTGATGATGAAATTCAATCAGGAGTCTTCAATATGAGCTCTTTTAAGGCCTCCGAGCCAAATAGGTTGCACCCAATTTTCTTCCAAGCAAATTGGTCCAAGGTAGGTTCATCTGTTTATAATACAGTTCATAGTTGTTATTATGAGTCTGATAGGATTCAAGAGATTAATAGCACTTTGTTGGTTCTTATCCCAAAATGTGATGCTCCAACTTCTTTGCATCAATTTCCTCTTATCAGTCTTTGCAATGTAATTTATAAAATCATTACAAAAATTATAGCGACAAGGTTAAAAAAGTTTGTGCCTATGTTGGTGGAACCCAATCAGTGTAGCTTTGTTCCTAGAAGACATGTCACTAATAATGTGGTCATTGCTCAAGAAATTTTCCATTCCATGCATAAGAAGGGGGAAAATGGTTTCATGACTATTATAGTGGATCTTAAGAAGGTGTATGATTGGTTGAGATGAGACTTCTTAATTAATACTTTGAAGGAGGTAAGATTTACTGATCATTTTTGCAAGTTAATCCATTCTTGTGTTTCTTCTACCCATATGCAAGTTCTTTTTAATGGAGTACCTATTGGTGAATTTTTACCTTTTAGAGGAGTTAGGCAAGGTGACCCAATTTCACCATACTTGTTTGTTTTATGTGTGAAAAGACTTGTCTATTTGATTGAGAGGGAAGTTTCCTGGAATAATTGGAAGCCCATCAAATTACGTGTTAAGGGATTGTGTAAATGCCAAATTTGTTTAACATAATATTTTTCCCAATTTTTCAATGTATTTC
>JAENHJ010000396.1:17500-24879 GCA_025330945.1 Mucuna pruriens | reverse complement strand
CTTGGTGGTAGTAGCAAATATTCAAATGAGAACTTTGAAGGCCGAAGAGGGGAAAGGTTCCATGTGAGCGGCACTTGCACATGGGTTAGTCGATCCTAAGGGACGAGGCTTGAGTCTCGATGGCAGCTGCGGTAGCGTACAGAAAGGGAATCGGGTTAAAATTCTGAGCAGGGCGTGGCGGTGACGACAACGTTAGAGTCAGGAGACGTCGGCGGGGCCGGAAAGATTATCTTTTTACGTTTAACAGCTGCCCACCACAAAACAGCTCGGTAGGAGGTAAGGGTCAATAATTTGGAAAGAGCAGCGCCGTCGCGTGGTGTCAGGTCTTCAAACTTGAAAATCAGGGACAGGTGCCTCCCACGCCGTCGTACTCGTAACGCGTCGGTCTCAAGGTGAAACGACCTCAATTTATGGAACAATGTAGGCAAGGGAAATTCGTGAAAATGGATCCAGTAACCTCGGAAAAGGATTGGCTCGAGGCAGGGACACGGGGTCAGTCGAACCCGTCGAGCTGTCGATGGACTGCTCGAGGCTGCTCCCCGGCTTGAGAGCGGGTCGTCGCGTCTTGGTCAGAGGGGGGCAGTTGAGAGCAGGCCCCGCCGGGGCCTCTTCCCCGGGCGTCAAGCAGTCGACTTCGAGAACTGGAGTACGGACAAGGGGAATCCATTTATTTAATTAAAACAAAGCATTACTTGCGATGAACCCTGCGGATATTGGCGCAATGTGATTTTACTGCCCGATTGCTACGATGTCAAAGTGAAATTCAACCAAGCGGGTAAGCGAGGCGGAGTAACTATGACTCTCTTAAAGGTAGCCAAATGCCTCGTCATCTATTAGTGGCATGGCATGAATTAATGAGAATTCCTTGTCTATCTATCAGTGAAACCAATGAAAGGAGCGGGCTTGCAGGAATCATTGAGGAAAAGACCTATTTGAGGCTTGACTCTAGTCCGACTTTGTGGGAAATCACTTGAGAGGTGTAGGATAAGTGGGAGGCTGGAAACAGCCAGTGAAATACCACTACTTTTAGCGTTATTTTACTTATTAGTGAATCGGGCGGAAGGTGCCCCTCTTTTTTTGGACAAAGCCCATTTGGTCGTCCGGGCGGAGAAGACATTGTCAGTGGGGAGTTTAATTTGAGGCCTTTACATCTGTTAAAAGATAACTTAGCAGGTGTCTAAGATGAGCTCAACGAGGCAATCTCGTGTGGAACAAAGGGTAAAAAGCTCGTTTGATTCTGATTTCCGTGCAGTCTGAGCGAGTGAAAGTGGCCTATCGATCCTTTAGACCTTCGAATTTGAAACTAGAGGTGTCGGAAAGTTACACAGGGATAAGCGAGGCGTCGACCAAGCGTTTCATAGCGGCGTTGCTTTTTGATCCTTGATGTCGGCTCTTCCCTATCATTGTGAGCGGGAATTCACAAGTGTTGGATTGTTCACCCACCAATAGGGAGCGTGGTGGGTTTTAGGCCGGTAGTGAGGGGCGGGTTAGTTTTTACCCCTCTTTGTGATTGTCGCAATAGTAATTCAACCCTAGTGAAGGCAGTTGATTCGCCTTGGTCATCAACGCTTGGTTGAAAAGCCCGATTAGGCGCGGAAACTGCGATGCGTTGGATTATGTTGAGCAGCCTCTAAGTCGAATCAGGCTAGAGCGGCGTCTGGATTGGTTTCTTGCCGCCAGCGGTGAGGGGTTTAGGCCCCCAGGAGGCACGTCTTGGTTAATGAACCTTGCAAAGGCGGATTAGCCTTGTAAGGCAGCCATGGCGTAATTCCATCAAGCGGCGAGTTGAATCCTTTACTTGGGGCGACTTAAATGACGGGGTATTGTAAGTGGCGGTGACAACTCCACGATCCTTTGAAGTCGACCCTTGTCGCTTTGATTCGTCCCTCCCAACCATTCCTAAATTTTCATCATTTTCTTTGCGTTAAAGTCATTGAGGCTACAAAGGTACCAATTCGGGCAAAATTTTAAGCCATGGTAGCATGGTAACAAACTTAGCCAAAAAATGAGTCACGATCCAAAAACGTTATAGGATTTGAGAAGCGGTGACAAAAAGCGTGATCGAGAAAACTTAATACAAATTGGGCCATGGTAAAAGCGTTGGGAATTTGGCCATGATTACCAAAATTGGTCAGATTTTCAGCCACGGTGCCAAAACGTGATCAGAGAAAACTTGTGAATTTTTGGCTGCGATGCCAAAAGCGATAATTAGGAATTTCAACCACGGTGCCAAAAAGCGTGTCGAGAAAACTTAGCGGATTTTGGGCAGCGGTGCCAAAAGCGTGGTCAGAATTTCAGCCACGGTGCCAAGCGTGATCAGAAAACTTAGCCAGATTTTGAGCATGATTGCCAAAACGTGGTCGAATTTCAACCACACAGTAAAAAGCGTGATGATGGAAAGGCTGGCCAGGATTTTTGGGCGCGGTGCGAAAACGTGGTCGGAAATTTGTGCCACGGTGCCAAAAAACATGATCAGAAAACTTAGCCAGATTTTGAGCCGCGGTGCCAAAAGCATTGAGTCAGATTACCAGCCACGGTGCCAAAAACCTGATCAGAAAAACTTAGGCAGATTTTGAGCCATGGTGCCAAAACGTGGTGGAATTTCAACCACGGTGCCAAAAATTGATCGAAAACTTAGCGGTTTTGAGCCGCAGGTTGCCAAAAGCGTGGTCAAATTTCAGCCACGGTGCCAAAAACATGATCCAGAAAACTTAGCGATTTTGAGCCGATTGCCAAAGCATGGTCGGTTGCAGCCACGATTGCCAAGCGTGATCAGAAAACTTAAGCCAGGATTTTGGTAGCGGTGCTTGGCGATGGTCATTGATTTTTCAGCCACGGTGCCAAAAGCGTGATTAAACTTAGCGGTTTTGGGCAGGGGTGCTAAGCGTGGTCGGTTTTTCGACCACGTTGCCCAAAAGCGTGATCGACTTAGCCAAATTTTTGAGGCTGCGGTGCCAAAGCGTGGTCAGATTTTCAGCCGGTGCCAAAACATGATCAGAAAACTTAGCCAGATTTTGGCCGCGGTCTGCCAAGTGGTCAGAATTTCAACCCGGTTGCCAGCGTGATCAAGAAAACTTGGCAGATTTTTGAGCCACGGTGCCAAAACTTAGCCCACGGGGCCAAGCGTGGTCGAAACTTGGCGTTGGTGCGAAACTTTGCCATTGGCCATAAAACTTAAGCTCTTCGTGTCAAAATACTTTCCTTAGACCCCCAATGACATTGGGAAGGCTTGTGACAAGCACTTCATCCTCCATTTTTTGGATATTTTGCGTTTGCCTGTTTTTAGTTAAAAATCATTAAAAATCAATCCCTTATCCAATGGCTTTTCAGATTTTGTGGACACATTGTTTATGATATTGTGAGTTCCTGCAAAAACTACGTCAAAATTCGATCTCTAATACCCATTTTTCCCCGATTTTATGTATTTTAGCCACTTTAAAAAACTTTTAAAAATCATTCCCTTGTCAAAAGAATTCTATAACTTGGTGGGCGAGGAGATATGATTATTCTACAATCCTGCAAAAACTTCGCGCAAAATTAAACCTCTAGGTCCGTTTTGGACTTATGTCCTAACTTCGAAAAAAAGGTATGCTTATACAATTTTGGTTTGCATATTATCCTATTATAGAGAACGCTCCTCCTCAAACCAACCCGGGTTGGTGCAGGACTTCCATAGGACTTCCTCCCATACCTGAACCTTCCCATTAGCATTTGTGGGTTATTTTTCCCATGGTTTTGGGTGATTAATTAGTTGATCATCCATCTGGAATCTTGGCCCAGAACTTCGGCCGATTTTTAGTCGTCCTCGAAATTTGTGGTTTCGTGGCATGGCTTAGTCTACTTCCCGATGATGCTTGGGCAATGCTTTTCTTAGGTGATTCTCGGGCCCGATGCGGAGGAATTCTCAACAACGTTGCCACTTGTTTGAGTGTCGAGGCGGGTTCAAATCTACCCTTCGAAAGGCGTCTACCCCGTCGACATGCTCGTCTCTTCCGGCGTGGGTGTTCTACCCATTGTCGGTGATAGCAATCGGTTAGTGGTGCCACCGACCAATCTTATATATTTATCCGTGGCAAATCTGCGGTCTCCTTCTATCTGGCATACAGTGAAAACCACGGGTTGGTCTTGGTCTAACACATTTGATGCTTGGGCAGCGCTTTCGCTGTGATCCATGGTCCCTTCGGTTTTATATTTGTCCCTTGATTTTTCTTGGATCACACTCTTGGGGGGCCAGTACTCTTGCTTTATGTGTTCTTTGTGGGCCTTGGCTAAACGATCGGGGTTAGGCGCATCATCGTCCTCCACTCCCTCTAAATATCTAAGCCCGGTAGGGTTGGGGCTCATCCCTTCCTCGTGTGCTCGGCATCGATGTCTTTTTCTCATCCACCATCCCATCCTCGTGCACTCGGCACGAGTGTTTCTTTTTCCCCAAACCACCCCGTACTCTTTGTGCTTTCCGGTGCGAGTGTCTTTTTCTTCTCCTTGACAACCAATGTAACGTTGCCTCCTCCCTTGTGGCATCGTTCTTTTAACTTAAACATAACGCCTCCTCCCTGCGACTTGCCGGATTCGTTTGTCAAAGCAAAAAATGGGCATGGTGTGCCTCTTCTTCCTAGTACGACCCTCCTTCGGTCCCTTTGGTTTTATTTTGTGGAAGGGCGACTAAGGTGGGCACCACCCAGCTGCTCTTGTTTAGAGGTCTCCTCACATACACATGCCTAGCGTCAGGCTTGGCGCCACTCGATGCTTCCATATGCTTGCATGCCTCTCGGCATTGCGGGGGTGTGAGTTCGTTCGGTGGTCTTTGGGTTATAGCGAGCGCGGGGCGTGTGAGTTGTGCTTTCGGGATGTTTTTGTTGTGCAGCTCCGTGCTTGTGCCTTAGGAGCGGTCGACATGCATCCTCATCATCATCAATGTCACCTTACGCCTCCATGGCGTTGAGGCGTCTTGTCGAGTTCTGTGTTGCCTACCTACCAAAGCGGTATAGGTTTGAATTGCATAACACGTTCCTTCCAGGCCTCTTGAGGTGAGGATCTTGAAGTCTACCGCAGCGGTCCACGTCGGGCCCGTCGGCCTCGTTAGCGTCTTGTGAACTGTTCTTTTTTCTGAATCACAGTGCGTGCGAGCGGGGTCACAGTGCCTCGCTTCGTTCCACAAAATCTCGGTTGCCTTGAATGACACCTGCCTTGGCAAGAGTCACAGCATGTCGACCATCTGCGTCGGCGGCCAATATGCGTGCGAGTCATTAGCAGATGCTACCTGGTTGATCCTGCCAGGTGAGTCATATGCTTGTCTCAAGATTAAGCCATGCATGTAAGTATGAACTAATTTCAGGGCTTGTGAAAGCTGAGAATGGCTCATTAAATCAGTTATAGTTTGTTTGATGGGTATCTACTACTCGGATAACCCGTAGTAATTCTAGACTATCGTGCAACAAACCCCGACTTACGGAAGGATGCATTTATTAGATAAAAGGTCGGCCGGGCTGCGCACTTTGCTGATGATTCATGATAACTTCGTCGGATCGCCTGGCCTTTGTCGGCGGCGCTTATCATTCAAATTTCTGCCCTATCAACTTTTCGATGGTAGGATAGTGGCCTACCATGGTGGTGACGGGTGGAATTAGGGTTCGATTAGGAGGGGCACGAGAGAAAACGGCTACCACATCAAAAAAAGGAAAGGCGGCGGCGCAAATTACCCAATCGACACGGGGAGGTAGTGACAATAAATAACAATACCGGGCTCGTTGAGTCTAGTAGTGGAATGAAGTAAATTGGGATCATTTGAATAGTGCCCGGCTAAATTCCAATAAGCGTATATTTAAGTTGTTGCAAAAAAGCTTGGATTGGACCTTGGGTTTGGGTCGATCGGTCCACCTCTGGTGTCTTGTAGGTCATTTCAAATCCCTGGCATAGGATGCGCTGGCACTTAGCGGCCCAGGTGGGTATAGGTCTTTGTTACTTTGAAGGAATTAGGTGCTCAAAAGCAAGCCTACGCTCTGGATACATTAGCATGGGATAACACCACGGGATTACGATCCTATTGTGTTGGCCTTGGGGATCGGGTAATGATTAACTTGAGGGACGATCGGGGCATTAGAGTATTTCATAGTCGGGAGGTGAAATTCTTGGATTTATGAAAAGGCAGAACAAGCTGAAAAGCATTTACCAAGGATGTTTTCATTAATCAAAAGGCGAGTTGGGGGCTCGAAGGCGATCGGATACCGTCCTAGTCTCAACCATAAGCGATGCCGGCCAGGGGATCGGCGGATGTTGCTTTTAGGACTCACCCACCTTATGAGAAATCAAAGTCTTTGGGTTAGGAGTATGGTTCAAGGCTGAAACTTAAAGGAATTGACGGAAGGCACCACCGGGAGTGGAGCTGCGGCAATTTGACTCAACACGGGGGAAACTTACCAGGTCCGGACATAGTAAGGATTGACAGACTGAGGAGCTCTTTCTTGATTCTATGGGTGGTGGTGCATGGCGTTCTTAGTTGGTGGGCGATTTGTCTGGAGTTAATTCCGTTATGAGCGAGACCTCGGCTGCTAAATAGCTATGTGGAGGTAACCCTCCACGGCCAGCTTCTTAGAGGGACGTATGGCAAAGCAGGCCACGGAAGTTGAAGCGATACAATGAAATGATGCCCTTAGATGTTAAGGCGCCGCATGCCTTATTCTGATGTATTCAAACGAGTCTATAGCCTTGGCCAGGGCCGAGCGGAGTAATCTTTGAAATTTCATCGTATGGGGATAGATCATTGCAATTGTTGGTCTTCATGAGATTCTAGTAAGCGCGAGTCATCATTTCGCGTTGACTAAATCCTGCCCTTTGTACCTGCCTTTGCCGAGTCGCTCCTAGATTGAATGGTCGGTGAAGTGTTCGGATTCGGCGGCGTGGTTCGCTGCCAGCGACGTTGTAAAGAAGTCCAGAACCTTATCATAGAGGAAGGAGAGTAAATAACAAAGGTTCAGTAGGTGAAGACCTGCGGAGGATCATTGTCGTTGCCTCGCTGACAAGTTAAATGGCGAACCGTTCATCGCGGGACAAGTTCGATCGGGGCTGGCTCGGGGGCTGTTCTCGAACCACCGGCCCGATCCTCCCCGACCGAGCTGGCGAAGGCGGTCATCGCCCGCCTCCTGCCGCCAAAACACAAACCCCGTGGCTTAAGGAAACTTCAGCTGATAAGTCGATCTTCGCGGGCCGGAGGCGGCGACCGCCGGACCTTGCCCCGACACACAACATACAAAATGACTCTCGGCGGCGGATATCTACGGCTCTTGCATCGATGAAGAGGCAATAGCGGGAATCGATGCTTGGTGTGGTGCAGATCCAAAGTGAACCATCGAGGTCTTTGAGCATGAAGTTCTTTAAAACCA
>JAENHJ010000396.1:0-12500 GCA_025330945.1 Mucuna pruriens | reverse complement strand
GTGAGTTCCTGCAAAAACTACGTCAAAATTCGATCTCTAATTTTCCCTTTTCCATTTTTCCGATTTTATGTATTTTAGCCACTTTAAAAAACTTTTAAAAATCATTCCCTTGTCAAAAAATTCTATAACTTGGTGGACGAGGAGATATGATTATTCTAGGCAATCCTGCAAAACTCGCACAAAATTCGACCTCTGGTCCGATTTGGACTTATGTCTACTTCGAAAAAAGGTATCTGCTATGTCTGATTTTGGTTTTTGCATATTATCACATTATAGGAGGCAACTCCTCCTCAAACCACGCCCAGGTGGTTGGTGCGGGACTTCATGGGACTTCCCTCACGCTCACCTTTTCCCATTACTTGTTGTGGGTTATTTTCCCATGGTTTTGGGTGATTAATTCGTTGATCATCCATCCCAATCTTAGTAGAACTCGGTAGATTTTTGTCGTCCCTCAAAAATTTGTGGGTTTAAGTGGCATGGCTTAGTCTAGCACCGGTGATGCTTAGGCAATGCTTTTCTTGGGTGATTCTGGGCGTGCGGAGGAATTCTGGCAGCGTTGCCACTTGTTTCAGAAGATGTCGGGCGGGGTTGCAAATCTGCTGTCGGTGGGCGATACACCCCGTCGACATGCTCGGCGTGGGTGTTCTACCCATTGTCGGTGATAGCAATCGGTTGGTGGTGCCACCAGTGACCAACAGCAATGCCAGTGCCGTTAACCTGCGGTCTGTGATACATGCACATACCGCGGTGAAAACCACCGGGTTGGTCTTGATCAGCACCATTTGATGCTTGGCGACGCCTCCTTGTGTGATCCATGGTCCCTTGGTTTATATTTGTCCCGCCGATTTTTTCTTGGATCACACTCTTGAGGGGCGATTACTTGCTTTATGTGTTCTTTGTGGGCCTTGGCTAAACCCGATCGGGGTTAGGGCATCATCCCGTCCCCTCCTCCTAAATATCTAAGCCGGCCGGGGGTTGGGGCATCATCCCTTCCTCGTGTGCTCGGCATCGCCCGGTGTCTTTTTCATCCACCATCCCGTCCCTCGTGCACGACGTCTTTTCTTTTCTCCCAAACCACCCCGTACTCTTGTGCTTTCGGTCACGAGTGTCTTTTCTTCTCCTTGACCAGCCAATGTAGCGTTGCCTCCTCCTTGATGGCATCGTTTGCTGTAATTTCTTATAGCTGCCTCCTCCCGGCGGCACCGTTCATTTGTCAAAGCAAAAATGGGCATGGTGTGCCTCTTCTTCCTAATGCGACCCTCGGCGGTCCGCTTTGGTTTTATTTTGTGGAGGGCGACTAGGTGGGCACCACCAGTTGCTCTTGTTTAAATGGTCTCCTACATACATGCCTAGCGATCACCGGGCTTGGCGCCTGATGCTTCCATATGCTTGCATGCCTCTCGGCATTGCAGGGGTGTGGTTCGTTCGGTGGTCTTTGGGTTATAATGACGGGCGTGTGAGTTGTGCTTTGGGATGTTTTTGTTATGCAGCTCGTGCTTGTGCGCAGAGGATTCGATGCATCCTCATGCATCGTCGATCGTCACCTTACACTCCATGGCGTTGAGGCGTCTTGTCGGATTCCTGTGTTGCCTACCTACCAAGCGGTATGGGTTTGAATTGCATAGCGCTGCGTTCCTTCAGGCCTCTTGGGGAGTCAGGGGATCTTGAAGTCTGCTTGCGGTCACGTCGAGGCGCGTCGGCCTAAGTGGCGCGTGCGCTGATCATTCTTTTGGATACGGTGCAGCGGCATGCGAGAGTCCGTGCCTCGCTACGTTCCACAAAATCTCGGTTGCCTTGAATGACACTGCCTTGGCCAGGTCACATCGACCATCTGGCGTCGGCGGCACCAGCGCTCCACGTGCGAGTCGTGCTGAATACTACCTGGTTGATCCTGCCAGTAGTCATAGCTTGTCTCGAAAGATTAAGCCATGCATGTATAAGTATGAACTAATTGGATTTGTGAAATACGAATGGCTCATTAAATCGATTATAGTTTGTTTGATGGTATCTCTTTACTTTCGGATAAGCAGTAGTAATTCTAGAGCTATCGTGCAACAAACCCAGACTTACGGAAGGGATGCATTTATTAGATAAAAGGTCGGCCCAGCAGGCTCTGCCTATTGCTTTGATGATTCATGATAACTCGTCGGATCGCCGGCCTTTGTCTTGACGGCATTCAAATTCTGCCCTATCAACTTTCGATGGTAGGATGGTGGCCTACCGTGGTGGTGTGACGGGTGGCGGAGGATTGGGGTTCGATTAGGAGGGGCACGAGAAGCGGCTACCCACATCCAAGGAAGGCGACAGGCGCGCAAATTGCCCAATCGACACGGGGAGGTAGTGACAATAAATAACAATCCCAGGACTCATTGAGTCGGTAATTGGAATAGTACAATCTAAATCCCTTAACTTGAGGATCCATTGGAGGGCAAGTCTGGTGCCAGCATGCGCAGTAATTCCAGCTCCAATAGCGTATATTTAAGTTGTTGCAGTTAAAAAAAGCTACCGTAGTTGGACCTTGGGTTGGGTGATCGGTCCACCTACGGTGTGCACGGTCGGCTCGTCCCTTCTACTTGGCGATGCGCTCCATGGCCTTAACTGGGTCGTGCCTCGTCTTTGTTACTTTGAAGAAATTAGAGTGCTCAAAGCAAGCCTACGCTCTGGATACATTAGCATAGGATAACACCACAGGATTCTGATCCCTATTGTGTTGGCCTTCGGGATCGGAGTAATGATTATGAGGGACGATCGGGGGCATTAAAATATTTCATAGTCGAGAGGTGAAATTCTTGGATTTATGAAGAGCGAACAAGCTGCCAAGCATTTGCGAGATGTTTTCATTAATCAAGAAGCGAAAGTTGGGGGCTCGAAGGCGATCGGATGCCGTCCTAGTCTCAACCATAAGCGATGCTGGAGCCGGGATCGGCGGATGTTGCTTTTAGGACTCATTTGGCACCTTATGAAATCAAAGTCTTTGGGTTAAGGGAGTATGGTTATGCAAGGCTGAAACTTAAAGGTGTGGAAGGCACCACCAGGAGTGGAGCCTGCGGCTTAATTTGACTCAACACGGAAACTTACAGTCGGTTATAGTAAGGATTGATTGGGCGGCTCTTTCTTGATTCTATGGGTGGTGGTGCATGGCCGTTCTTAGTTGGTGGAAGCGATTTATGCTGGTTAATTAAGTTAGCGAGCGAGACTCGACTGCTAAATAGCTATGTGGAAAGCCTCCCCACGGCCAGCTTCTTAGAGGGACTATGGCCGCTTAGGCCACGGAAGTTTGAGGCAATAACAGTGCAATGATGCCATAGATATTCTGGGCGCAACGCTACGATGTATTCAAGCGAGTCTATAGCCTTGGCCGAGGGGGCCGGGTAATCTTTGAAATTTCATCGTGATGGGGATAGATCATTGCAATTATTGGTGCTTCTTGAGGAATTCTAGTAGCTAGCGAGTCATCATTTCGCGTTGACTAAATCCCTGCCCTTTGGCAGGTACAGCTCCTACCGATTGAATGGTGGGTGAAGTGTTCGGATTGCGGCGTGGGCGGTTCAGTTTGCCGCGGCGTTGTGAGATCAGCTGAACCTTATCACTAGAGGAAGGAGAAGTCGTAACAAGCTCGTAGGTGAGACTTTGGAAGGATCATTGTCGTTGCCTCACAACAAGTTCGAAGCGCGAACCCGTTCATCCACGGGACAAGTTCGATCGAGAGTGGCTCAGGAGCTGTTCTCGAACAGACAATCCTCCTGACGAGCTGGCGAAATGCTGCGCCAGCGCTGCCTCTCGCCCAACCTCGCGCCGTGTGAAAGGAACTCAGAAAGCTGTAAAGGTACAATCTTGGGCAGGAGGCGGACCCACGCGGACGCTGCCCACGACACACAGACATACAAAAATGACTCTCGAGCAGCGGATATCTCGGCTCTTTGCAGCTCGATGAAGAGCGTGGCGAAATCACGATACTTGGTGTGAATTGCGAGAATCAGTGAACCATCGAGGTCTTTGAAGCATGAAGTCTTTCGCAGAAACCATTAGGCAGAGCCACGTGCTGGGTGTCGCATCGTTACCCAAATGCACGCCTCACGTGCGTGCGCGGGGTGGATCTTGACACTCACGAGCATCGTCTCGTGGCTGGTTGAAAATCGAGTCAGCGGCTCGTAGCGACAGATGGTGGATGAGGCGATGCTGAGACCGGTCGCGCCCGAGCAGGCCAAGTTTAGGGACTCCACGAGCCTACGCGTCCACGGACCCGCTCCCAATGAACCTCGAGTTAGGCACAGCTGAGTTTAAGCATATCAATAAAGCGGAGGGACTAACAAGTTCCCACAGTAGCAGCGGCGAGCGGGAAGAAACCCGCCCATGAAAATCAGGTACAGCCCTCGGCGTCAAGATTGTAATCTGGAGAAAAGCGTCCTGGTGTGGCGCCAAGACCCAAATCCCTGGAAGGGGCGCAGGAAAGTGAGAGCCCCGTCGTGCGGACCTGTCGCGCCCACAGGCGCATGCGAGATCGGGTTGTTTGGGAATGCTGAGCCCCAGTCAGGCGGTAGAGATTCCGTCGAGGCTAAATCTTGGCGAGGCCAGATGGCGAACAAGTACGCGAGGAAAAGATGAAAAGGACTTTGAAAAGAGAAGTCAAATAGTGCTTGAGAAATTGTCGGGAGGGAAGCGGATAGGTGGCTGATGTGTCAGGTCGGATGTGGAGCAGTGAAAGCCGGTCAGCCGTCGACTTCGGGACATTGACGCAGCGGATTGTGATGGTGGCCCCAGCAGCCGCGAAATGCTCGCGGAGGCGTCATCATCCACGATTGTGGATGGCAGCCTATGGCCCGTCTCGCGTGCTAGCCGCGCTCCGGCGTCGGCGATGGAGCTCCCATTCGGCCGAATCTTGAAACACGGACGAGGTCGACATGGTGCGGAAGTCGGCAGTGACGTAAAGCAGAGGAAGCTGAGTGAGGTGGGAACCTTGATGTGTGTAGGGCGGCACCACGGCCAGACACTGATCTTGCATGAAGGGGTTGAGTGAGTCATACTGCCCGGGACTCAGAAAGATGGTGACTATGCTGGCGAGGCGAAGCAGGAGGAAACTACTGGTGGAGGCACGCCCGGCGACTTGACGTGCTGATCGTTAGTGCGACTTGGGTATAGGCGAAAGACTAATCGGGCAAGTCTAGTAGCTAGTTCCTCAGAAGTTTCCCTCGGGATAGGTCTGGAGCCGCGGGCGAGGTTCTATCGAGGTAAACCAATGATTAGAGGCATCGAGGCATAGCGCCCTCGACCTATTCTCAAACTTTAAATAGGTGGGGCCAGGCGTGTCGTTGAGTCAGCGCCCGCAGATCGAGAGCTCCAAGTGGGCCATTTTTGGTAAGCGAGAGCTGGCGTCTGCGGGATGAGCAGGAGGCTGGAGTTCTGATTGGTGCCCTCGTCTGCGCTAACCTAGACCCCATGAGGGTGTTGAGTGGAAATTAAGGCAGCGGGGCAGTGGTCATGGAGTCGAAATCAAGCTAAGGAGTGTGTAACAACTCACTGAATCAACTAGCCCAGAAAATGGATGGCGCTAAAGCGTGACTATACCGGTAGTCGGGCAGGACCAGAGCCCAGATGAGTAGGAGGCGCGGCGGTCGGCTGCAAAACCCGGCGTGAGCCGAGGCGGAAGCCGATCGTCGGTCACGGATCTTGGTGGTAGTAGCAAATATTCAAATAGAGAACTTTGAAGGCCGAAGAGGGAAAGGTTCCATGTGAACAGCGCTTGCACATGGGTTGAGTCGATCCCTAAGGAATGAGGGAAGCCTCTGATGGCTTCTGTGCGATACACTTAAAAGGAATCGGGTTAAAATTCACGAGCAAGGACGTGGCGGTAGCTGACAGCGTTAGGGAGTCAGGAGGCGTCGGGGGGAGCCAGGAAAGAGTTATCTTTACGTTTAACATTTTGCCATACAGGCTTGACTCAGGTAGGAGGTCCGGCCAGTGGAAAGAGCCCACTTAAATCGCGTGGTGTCAGGTGCGCCCGGTGACCCTTGAAAATCAGGAGGGACCAGGTGCCTCCCACGCCGTTCGTCTCATGCATCAGGTCTCCAAGGTGAGACGGCCTGCAGTCGATGGAACAATGTAGGCAAGGGAAGTCAGCAGAAAATGGATCGTAACCTCGGGGAAAAGTTGGCTCACGAGAGCTGGGCACGGTCGATCCGAACCACGTCGGTATCGATGGAGGCTGCTAGTTTGCTCCCATGGCGAGGCGGGTCACATGCGTGCCGATCGGGGGCCAGTTAGGAGCAGGCCCCGCCGGGGCCCTCTTCCCCGGGCGTCGAGGCTGAGTCGGCTTCGAAGCGATGAGAATGCGGACGAATCCAGCTGTTTAATTAAAACAAAGCATTGCGATGGTCCACTGCGGATGTTGGCGCTAATGTGATTTCTGCCAGGTGCTACGAATGTCAAAGTGAAGAAATTCAACCAAGCGAGTTAAGCGGCGGGAAGTAACTATATTTCTCTTAAAAGTAGCCAAATGCCTCATCATCTAATTAGTAGCCATGAATGGATGCAGAGATTCCCAGTCATCCCTCTTATCGTGAAACCCTGACCAAAGGAGCAGGCTTGGCGGAATCGTGAGGAAAGACCACCTGTTGAGCTTGACTCTAGTCCGACTTTGTGGAAATGACTTGGTTGTGAGATAAGTGGGAGCTGGAAACAGCAGTGAAATCACCCTACTTTTTAACGTTATTTTACTTATTCGAGTGATGAATGTCGGAGGCCTTTGCCCCTCTTTTTTGGACCAAAATTTGGCTTAATTTTAGTCGTCAGGGCGGAAGACATTGTCGGTGGGGAGTTTGGGTAGGGCGGACACATCACATTTAAAGATAACGCGGGTGTCCTAAAGATGAGCTCAGCGAGGCTTAATCTCGTGTGGAACAAAAGGTAAAAAGCTCGTTTGATTAGATTTCCAGTACGAATCTGAACCGTGGCGTGGCCTCCTCGATCCTTTAGACCTTGAGATTTGAAGCTAGAGGTGTCGGAAAAGTTACCACGAGGGATAATGGCTTGTGGCGTATTAGCGTTCATAGCGGCGTTCTTTTTTGATCCCGATCTTTGGCTCTTCACTATCGTGTGAAGCGAAATTCACCAAGTGTTGGATTGTTCACCCACGATAGGGAGCGTGGTGGGTTTTAGGCCAGATCGTGAGACGGGTTAGTTTTACCCTACTGTGTGATGGCTCATGATAGTAATTCAACCTAGTTGCGAGGAAGGCAGATTGATTCGCCTGATTAGTCATCACGCTTGGTTGAAAAGCCCGATGTATGGCTACCCAAATGCGTTGGATTATGTTGAGCAGCCTCTAAGTGGAGAATCAGGGCTAGAAAGCAGCAGCAGCGTCGCCCGTCGTTCGTTCTTGGGCGGTAGGGGTTTAGGCCCCGGAGGCCAACTTGTCTGTTGAGTGAACCTTGCAAGGCAAGATTAGCCTTGGCAAAGGCATATGAAGCGTAATTTGTCAAGCGAGTTGAATCCTTTGCGAGAGACGACTTAAATCATGACGGGGTATTGTAAGTGGCAGTGGCCTTGCTGCCACGATCCAGCTGAGACTTAGACGCGCTTTGATTAGTCCTCCCAATCATTCCTAAATTTTCATCATTTCTTTGCGTTCCGTCATTGAGGCTACAAAGGTACCAATTGGGGCAAAATTTTTAAGCCATGGTAGCATAGTTAACAAACTCAGCCATGGAGTCACGATCCAAAAGCGTTATGGGATTTGAGAAGCGGTGACAGCGTGATCAGAAGAAAACAGCACTGAAATTGAGCCATGAGCTCAAAAAGCGTATGGCTGGGAATTTGGGCAGCGGTGCCAAAGCGTGGTCAGATTTTTTATGGTCTAGACGTGATCGAGCTTAGCCCGGATTTTGAGTGCGATGCCAAAAGCGTGGTCAGAATTTAAACACGGTGCCAAAAGCGTGATCAGAACTTAGCCAGATTTTGAGCGCGGTGCCAAAGCGTGGTCAAATTTCAGCCGCTGATATAGCGAAGTAATCGGAAAACTTAGCGATTTTGGTAGCGGTGCCAGCGTGGTCGAATTTCAACCGCAGTGCCAAAAGCGTGATGAAACTTAGCCGATTTTTGAGCCCTTGGTGCAAAGCGTGGTCGGAATTTCAGCGGTGCCAAGCATGATCAGAAAACTTGGCGATTTTGGCCGCGGTGCCAGCGTGAGTCGGATTACCCTGACCAGTGCCAAAAACTGATGAGAAAACTTAGCAGGCCATGGTGAAAACGTGGTCAATTTCAACCCGGATTGCCAAGCGTGATCGAAAACTTAGCCAGATTTTGGGCAGCGGTGCCAAAGCGTGGTCAGAATTTCAGCCACGGTGCCAAAACATGATCGAAAACTTAGCGATTTTGGTGCTAAGCGTGGTGATTTTTGCGGCGGTCTAAGCGTGATCGGAAAACTTAGCGGTGCGCCAAAAGCGTGGTGAATTTCAGCCCAGTGCCAAAAGCTGATTAGAAACTTAGCGATTTTGAGCGCGGTGCCAGCGTGGTCAATTACGTCGGTGCCAAAGCGTGATCAGAAAACTTAGCCAAATTTTAATTGCTGGTGCCAAGCGTGGTCAGATTTCCATGCAGTGCCAAAACATGATCAGAAACTTAGCAGATTTTGGAGCGGTGCCAAGCGTGGTCGAGGAATTGTCTGATCTGCAGCGTGATCGAAAAACATGGCAGTTACACAGGCCACAGTGCTGAAAAACTTAGCCACAGGGTAAAAGCGTGGTCAGAAACTTGGCGTTGGTGCCAAAACTTAGCCATTGGCCATAAAACAGCACTCTTCGTGTCAAAATACTTTCCTTAGACTGATGACATTGGGAAGGCTTGGTGACAACCTTCATCCTCCATTTTTTGGATATTTGCGTTTTGCCTGTTTTAGTTAAAATCATTAAAAATCAATCCCTATCAATGTTTCGGGATTTTATTGGACTGTTTATAGTATTGTGTGAGTTCATCACGTCAAAATTCGATCTCTAGGTACTTTTCCATTTTCCCGATTTTATGTATTTAGCCACTTTAAAGCTTTTAAAATCATTCCCTTTATCAAAATTCTATAACGTGGTGGACGAGGAGATAACAGTTATTCTACAGACCAATCCACCACTCACTTACCAAATTCGACCTCTGGGTCGATTTTGGACTTGTAATCTCCTGTCGAAAAAGGTATACTGCTGTATGTCTGATTTTGGTTTCTGTATTGTCCTATTATGAGAGGCTGCTCCCTCAAACACTTACGCCCACGAAGTGGTTGGTGCAGGACTTCCATGGACTTCCTCCACGCTCACACAAGCCTTCCCATTAGCTTGTTGTGGGTTGGTTATTTTCCATGGTTTTGGGTGATTAATCGTTGATCATCCATAGAATCTTAAATGAACTTCGGCCGATTTTTGATGCGTCCTCAAAAATTTGTGGGTTTCGTTGCATGTGGTCTAGCACAGTGATGCTTTAGACGATGCTTTCTTGGTGATTCTCGCGTGCTGGAGGAATTCTCACGGCGTTGCCTTGTTTTGAGTGATCGAGTGCGTGAATCTCATGCAATACATTTGATGCACACGTCGACATTTATACGACATCTGGGTGTTCTACCCATTTAATAGGTGATATGACCGGTTGGGTGGTGCACAGCGACCAACAGCATATGACGCCATTGTGCCGATACTGCTGGTCTCATACATACGCGCGATTAGAAAACCACACGGGTTGGGCTTGAGTACTAACTTACCCACTTTGATGCTTGGCGCCTCATGTGTGATCCATAGGTCCCTTCAGTTTTATATTTGTCCATGATTTTTCTTGGAGTCACACTCTTGGTCAGTACTCTTGCTTTATGTGTTGCTTTGTGGGCCTTGGCTAAACCGGTCGGGATTTAGGGCGTCAGCGTCACTCCTCCTCCTAAAATATCTAAGCCGTGCGTAGGGACATCATCACTTTCACCAGTGTGCTCGTGCATCGCCCGTGTCTTTTTCTCGTCCACCACTTCCCATCCTACGTGCTTTTCGGCACGAGTGTTTTCTCTTCTCCCGAAACACGTATAACGCTACTTGTACTGAGTGCGAGAGTGTCTAACCTTCTCCTTGACCCAGCGATGTAGCGTTTGCCTCACTGGCATGCCGTGTTTGCTGAGCTGACGCGCTGCCTCTCCTTGACACTCACGGCACCGTTCGCCAAAGCCACAAAGCCATGGGCATAGATGTGCCTGCTGCTTCTAATGCGGCCCTCGCGGTCCCTTTTGGTTTTATTTTGTGGAGAGGGCGACTGGGTGGGCACCACGCTGCTGCTTGTTTAGCCAGGTCTCCACACATACAGCATGCCCTAGCGATGCGGGGCCAAGCGCCGATGCTTTCCATATGCTTGCATGCCTCTCGGCATTGCGGGGTGTGGTTCGGTGGTCTTTGGAGTTATGTGACAGCGGGGCGTGAGTTGTGCTCGGGATATTTTTTGTTGTCGGCTCGTGCTTGTGCAGGCGGTCGACATCATCCCTAAATCATCATCAGCGTCACATACTGCCTCCATGGCGTTGAGGCGCCGGTTCTACTGTGTGCCTACCTACAAAAGCAGTATAGGTTTGAATTGCATAGCTACGTTCCTTCCGGGCCTCTTCGGGAGTCAGAGGGATGCCCAGAAGTCACTTGCAGTCCATCCCAGGCCCCAGGTAAGCCCTCATGGCACGTCGCAGCGGTATTCTTTGAATCGGTGCGAGCAGGGGAGTCTGTGATGCCTGCTTCGTTCCACAAAATCTGATTTATGGAATAGCTACCTGCCTTAGCCAAGTCTACATAAATATCTACGTAATGACACCTTGGCTGCTCCAATCTGAGTCTTACTAGCGAATACTAGGTTGATCCTGCCGATAGTCATATGCTTGTCTCAAAGATTAAGCCATGCATGTAAGTATGAACTAATTGATGTAGGCTATGAATGGCTCATTAAAATCAGTTATAGTTGTTTGATGGTATCTCTTGCTGGGATAGCAAGTAGTAATTCTAGAGTAATACGTCTTGACAAGCCTGAAACGGAGGATGCATTTATTAGATAAAAGGTTGGCCTGAGTCTGACATTGCTTTGATGATTCATGATAACTCGTCGGATCGCGCGGCCTTTGTGCGGCGCATCATTCAAATTCCGCTATCAACTTTTGATGGGATAGTAGCTTCTGTAGTGGTAGCGGGTGCGGAGATAGGTGGTTCGATTAGGAGGGAGGTGAGCACGCGGCTACACATCCAAGGAAGGCAGGCGCCAAATTACCCAATCGACACGGGGAGGTAGTGACAATAAATAACATCTGGGCTCATTGGGTAAATGTGGATAATTACAATCTAAATCCCTTAACTTGAGGATCCATTGGAGGGGCAAGTGCGTGATATGAGTAATTCAGCTCGATACGTATATTTAAGTTGTTCTGTTAAAAGCTGTAGTTGGATGGGTTGGGTAGATCGGTCCGCCCTCTGGTGTACCGTTCGGCTCGTCCATTGACATCACTTGCTTGGTAGATCGTACTCCGGTCTTTATTACTGAAGAAATTGAGTCTTACAAGCCGAGCTCTGGATACAGCGTAGGATAACACCTGAGTTGATCCTATTGTGTTGGCTTCGGGATCGGATAATGATTACTTGAGGGACGGTCGGGGGCATTAGTTGTTTCATAGTCGGTGATTCTTGGTTATGAAGGCGAGACAGCTAAGCATTTGCGAGGATGTTTTCGTGTCAAGAGCGAAGTTGGAGGGCTCGAAGACGATCGGATCATTCTAGTCTGACCATAAACTGATGCAGCCGGGATCAGCGGATGTGCTTTTGGGATCAGCACCTTATAATCAAAGTCTTTGGGTTCAGAGGTATGGTATTTGAAACTTAAAGGGGTGAATGGGCACTTTGGTGAGCACAGAACTAATTTGATCAACAGGAAACTTGGGTCAGGGTGTGGGATTAATGATGAGCTCTTTCTTGATTCTATGTGGGTGGGGCATAGCACGTTCTTAGTTGGTGGAGGCGATTTGTGCAGTTAATTCGTTAGACGAGACCTCGGCTTGCTAAATAACTATGTGGGTAACCTCGGCCAGCTAGAGGACTATGGCGCTTAGGCCACTGAAGTTGGAGGCAATAGCAGTGCGTGATGCCTTAGATGTTACGCGCGATGTATTCAGCAGTCATGCATGGCCGGCAGCGGGGTAATCTTTGAAATTTCATCGTGATGAGGATAGATCGATTGCGTTGTTGGTCTTCGTGCGACATTCCACAAATGCAGCGAGTCATCAGCTCGCGTTGACGTCCTTGCCAGCTCTCCTGGATTGAATGGTGGGTGAAGTGTCTGGATTACGCGGCGGCGATTGTGCCCGCTTGACGTTGTGAAAGTCACTGAACCTTATCACTTTAGAGGAAGGAGAAAGTCGTAACTAAAGGTTTTAGTAGGTGAACTAGCTGGAAGGATCATTGTCGTTGCCTCGCAACAAGTTCGGCCGCGAACAGTTCATCACGACAAGGTCGGTCGGT
>JAENHJ010000394.1:55000-69219 GCA_025330945.1 Mucuna pruriens | reverse complement strand
GCCTCATACCTTGTACCGTTTTTCATGTTTTAGAACTGCTATGCCGAGAATTTATTAATCACTTAATAAAACAACTGATCAAGATGTTCAAAATAAACGGTTTATCGTACAGAAAATAAGCGATTACATAAATTTAACAATGGTTGGGTGGTAGAGCGACCATATAAACCATTGGATCGAACAAGCAGTAATCTTGTACAAAATTTTCAGGATTCCGTATTTATAACTTATAACAGTATTCTTATTAATTATCCTACTTCCCCCATCGGGCTCGATACCAGAGACAGCGGAAAGATCAAACTATGGAAGAAAGAATAGAAAGTAAGAGCATAAAAAGACTTAAATTTAAATATTAATTCATTAAAGCGAAAAATAAATATGCATAAATAAATTAGTGCATAAAAAGAAATAAAAAACTGAGCGGTAGTCGCGGTCGATTAAGGTGAAAAGAAGGAAGAAGCCAGATCGGGTGGTCATGGCGATCAGGAGAGGAAAAAAAATGAGAAAAGAGATCTTTTTATTAAAGAAAGAGCTTACAAGAAGTATCGGGGAGCTTCTCTCTCTAAGTTCTCTCTCTAATTCTTGTATCTGAAAGGGTACCTCACAAATGAGATGAGGCCTCTTTTATAATTGAAAAAAATTTCACCTAAGCTTCTGAGCCTTGGGTTTCATAACCTGAACTATTTGCTCTGAAGCGGTAAAAACCCCTAGATACAAAATCTCAAACTATCTAGGTCTTCATTTGCTGTGATTATTTGGGGAAATTGATTCCATAACAATCGTCCTCATTACTGGTAGAAAGGATCAGTTGAGCAAGAATCGAGATCATCGGCGTCTTGATCCTCTTAAATCATCCTTTTCAATGTTTCCTTTGGAGGAAGAGGCTTTTCTATCTCCTTCTTCTTCATCATCTTCTTTTTAGAAAGTAGATGCTTGACTTCAAGGCTTTAAGAGCAGTCTTCAGATGCTCCTGGAGTTGATCTTTTGATTGAGCTCCGGCTAGGGAAGGCTGATAGAGAAGTCTTTTGGTTAAGAAATAAGGAGTTTGAGGATCTGATGCCTTAAAAATTCCTTATTATTTTGAACCAATCTTTAATCTTGGCTGGTTGGACTTGTTCACAATTAAATTGTTGCCACCACTTTACATAAAAGTGTCTATTAATTTGAGGCAATTCCATTTTGTGATTGGTTTTGCTAAAAGGCTATTCGCCCGGGAAAATATCGGGCTAACTTGGGAAAAATTTGAAAAGACTTGGCTGGTATTCTACTGCTAGTTGGTTCATACAGTTTCTTGAACTGATCGAATCCATCGTGACAGCCAGGTGGGAGGATTGACCCAGCAGTCGGAATAAATTCCACCAACTAAGAAACCAATTTGGAAAATAATATCTGTGTTGTTGCTAAACATTATTAGCCATGAATGTTTTCTCTGTTGATTTTGGTGCCAGGAAGACATTAGTCCATGCATCAATATAATCTAATAAGAGTAACCTGCTTGGGTCAAGCGGTTGGGAATTTTTATAAGTTTTAAAGTTTTCCCGGTGTTGGTCTGGTCTTAAAACTTTGAGGATCTGATAGTTGAATGAGTGTTCATATCAGGATGTCTTTTTATCATCTTTGTAGTGCTTAATTGAGACCGTTTGGTATCAATCAAAATGAATTCATAAAAGGTTCTTGTTTTGTTCATGGCTGTTGGCCTGAAAAGAACCCTTCTGGAATGCTATTTCCATAACCTTATAAGGATTTTCGTGGCAAAACTCTGGTTCAACCTGCAAACAACTTCAGATATATTTTGTTAATATATGTATTAGTTGATTCGGGCTGAGTGTCTTGGTTGATTCTGTAGCGCCTGGGTTTTAGAACATGTGCTAACAAATATTTTGGATTTGGTGTCATCATCGATTCGGATGATGCTATATCCGCCGGACTTTTGGTAGGACCAGGAATGAGTCATAATTCACGGGGTTGGGTTTTTTGGTAAGGCCATTGCATAGTCAAGTTTTTTGACTTTGAATGATGTTTTTTGCTAGTAATCTCGGATGGAGTTACCAGCAAGGATTTTTTATGGATTTGATCACTGGATTGATGATCCAGGTAATTTTTGGATGGATGACCCAATTTGGGTATGAGACCGAAATTTGCTTTGGTGGCTGCTGAATTTGATGAGGTTTTGTTGTCCTCTTCAATTCTCTTTGGCTCTAAAGCATCTTGGTTGTCTATGGGCAGGACACCTTTTTTTGCTGACTTTGGAGGCATCTATCTGTCCCTGTAAAACTTCTCTGGTTAAATAATTTGGTAAACTGTTTTGGGCTCTTTTTAAAATTCAATGTCAAAATCGAAAATGCTTAAAATAGCACGCCATCTGGCAAAAATTTGTTTTGATGCAAGATTTTAACATCTTTTTCAAGATTTCTTTAGCTGATTTGCAATCAACTCTAATCAAAAATTTTTTGATTCAATAAATCACTTTGAAATTTGGAAATCACGCAAACAATTCTAAAACTTCCTTTTTAACGGTTGAATATTTTTGCTTTGTCAGAATTCCAGTGTTTTGATGTATAAGAAATGATTTGCTCATGGCCATCAATTCTTTGTTTAAGAATGCCTCCATAACCTATGTTAGAGGCATCGGTTTCAACAACTTTTGAATGCTTGTAGTTTGGGAGATACAAGCATTTTATGGATAAAACTTGCTGTTTGATTCTTTTGACAATTTGAGTATATTTGTCGGTCCACTCGGGAGGATTCTTTTAGTCTATCATGGAGAGGTTTCACAATCTGACTCAAATTGGGGACAAAGTCACCTACATAATTTAGACATCCTAGAAACCTTTGGAGCTGAGTTTTATCTAGGATTTCATTTTGGAAATTTTGAAGCAAATTCTATTGATCTGCTTTATCGGGATTATAGTTCCTTGGCTGATCATATGACTAAGAACCTAATCTTTGTCTGGAATAGACTTATTTTGACTTTCGAGATCACAAGACCATTTCTTTGGATGACCTTAACAAAAAAATCTGGAGATGTTTGAAGTGTTGATCAATTGAATCTGAGAATACTAAGACATCATCAATGTAAACAATAGTAAACTTAGTATAATCATTGAATATATCATTCATAATTTTTTGAAATTCTGAAGGGGCATTCTTCAGACCGAAAGGCATGACATTCCATTCATATTGCCCGAAAGGTACAGTGAAGGCAGTCTTATACCTATCAGATTCTTTGATTTGGATCTGCCAAAATCCTGACTTCATATCGAACTTGGAAAAGATTTTGGCTGAATTTAACCTATTAAGAAGATCTTTTTTATTAGGAATAGGATATCTAATCCACTGAAGAGCTTCATTAAGAGGCTTGTAATTGATTACTAATCTAGGCGTACCACGCTCTAGCTCAGCTTGTTTATTGACATAGAAGGCAGCACAAGACCATGGGCTTTTACTTCTTCTAATTAGTTTTTTGTCTAAGAGGTCCTTGATCTCTTTTTGGCAATGAAGAAGAAGTTCTTCATTCATTTGAATAGGTCTAGCTTTGGTCGGGATGAGATTGTCTTTGAAATCTCTTTCATAGGGTAAATCAACCATGTGATTTTTCCTATCCCAGAAAGCGTTTGGGAGGTTAGAACAAATGGAAGTCTTAATTTCTTTAAGGACTTTATCTATTCTGTGTTTGACTTGAGGAGTTTCTAGCTGTTGATTAATTCTAGCATGTGAAACTTCTTCTTTTAAGTAGTTTATTTGCTTAATTTTGTTATCCAACAAGTTAAGTGTTTTAACTATTGGTTTGTTTGTAAAATCAAAACTTATTTTCTTTCCCGAACAAAAGGTTATGATTCCTTTATCATTAATTTCTATTGGGAAGAGAGACTTGATGAACGGTGTCCCTAGGATAACTTCGTTCTTTAAGTTCTTGACTAAAAGAAAGCTAGTTTTAATCCTAAGATCTTGGTTAACTATGGCTGCCTTAGACAACTTATAGTTGATTTTTAATTTAGAGCCGCTAGCCGTGCTAAGCTTCTCCGAAGTTTTCTCAAAGAACTTAGTAGGAATTAATCCTTCTAAGATGCAATTTGAATCAGCACCTGTGTCAAATAAGGCTAAAGTTTCAAGAACAAAATCCTTAATGACAATTTTGATGTTGATGTAGAATTTCTGGATTCTAATCTTTTTGATTAAACCCATAATTTTATCAGAACCTTCATCTTCAGAAGATTCACTCATACTGGAATCAGTAGATCCAGTAGGGTCTCTTTGCTCCTTTTCTTTCCATCCAATTTGTGCTAACACAACTGAATGAAGGTCTTGTTGAGTTTTAAGGTCTTTGACTTCCAGTTTAAGATTTCTTATTTCTTCCTGGAGGTCTTGAATTGTGGTTGGTTTAGAGGTGGAACCTATTTCAAGCTTTCTAAAAATTTTATTAACGTCAAATTTATTATCAGTTAATAAGTTTTTTTGAGTCTTGTTTAACCTCTAATGATTTTTTTAAGTTGGTTTAAAAAACCATTTTCTCTTGTGGATCAGAGATATTTTCTATTACCTCAAACAAAGAATTTTGTTCTTTTGTTAAAACATTTATTTCAGAAGAAGATTCTTCCTCTGTAGATGATGATGATTCATTATCATCATGTTGAAGACCTTTAGTCTCCTTCTTCTCATTCTTCTTCTTCTCGTTTCTTTTTCCTCTCATTCTTCTTCTTATTCTTCTTCTTCTCATTCTTCTTTTCTCATTCTTCTTCTTCTCATTGTTCTTTTCTCATTCTTCTTCTCATTGTTCTTCTCATTCTTCTTCTTCTCATTCTTCTTTTCTCATTCTTCTTCTTCTCATTGTTCTTTTTCTCATTCTTCTTCTTCTCATTCTTCTTTTTCTCATTCTTCTTCTTCATTTGTTCTTTTTCTCATTCTTCTTCTTCTCATTGTTCTTTTTCTCATTCTTCTTCTTCCCATTGTTCTTTTTCTCATTCTTCTTCTTCTCATTGTTTTTTTTATCATTCTTCTTCTTCTTCTTGTTCTTTTTTTCATTCTTCTTCTTCTCATTGTTCTTTTTCTCGTTCTTCTTCTTCTTCTTTGTTCTTTTTCTCATTCTTCTTCTTCTTCTTCTTCTTCTTTTCTCATTCTTTTTCTTCTCATTCTTCATTTATTCTCATTCTTCTTCTTCTCATTCTTCTTCTTCTCATTCTTCTTTTCTCATTCTTTTTCTTCATTGTTCATATTCTTTCTTCTTCTCATTCTTCTTCTTCTCATTCTTCTTCTTCTCATTTTTCTTCTCATTCTTCTTCTTCTTCTTTCTTCTTCTTCTCATTTCTTCTCATTCTTCTTCTTCATTCTTCATCTTCTTACTTCTTCATTCTTCTTCATTCTTTTTTCTTCTTATTCTTCTTCTTCTTATTCTTCTTCTTCTCATTCTTCTTCTTCTCATTCTTCTTCTTCTCATTCTTTTTTCTCATTCTTCTTCTTCTCATTCTTCTTCTTCTCATTCTTCTTCTTCTTCTCATTCTTCTTCTTTTCATTATTCTTCTTCTCATTCTTCTTTCTTCTCATTCTTCTTCTTCTCGTTCTTCTCTTCTCATTCTTCTTCTTCACATTCTTCTTCTCATTTTTCTTCTTCTCATTCTTCTTTTTTCATTTTCTTCTTCTTCTCATTCTTCTTCTCATTCTTCTTCTTCTCATCTTCTTCTTCTCATTCTTCTTCTTCTCATTCTTCTTCTTCATTCTTCTTCTTCTCATTCTTCTTCTTCTCATTCTTCTTCTCATTCTTCTTCTTCTCATTCTTCTTCTTCTCATTCTTTTTCCTCTCATTCTTCTTCTCTCATTCTTCTTCTTCTCATTCTTCTTCTCATTCTTCTTCTTCATTCTTCTTCTTCTTCTTCTTCATTGTTCTTCTTCTCATTCTTCTTCTTCTTTTCATTCTTCTTCTTCTCATTCTTCTTCTTCTCTTCTTCTTCTCATTCTTCTTCTTCTCATTCTTCTTTCTCATTCTTCTTTCTCTCATTCTTCTTCTTCTCATTCTTCTTCTTATTCTTCTTCTTCTCATTCTTCTTCTTCTCATTCTTCTTCTCATTCTTCTTCTTCTCATTCTTTTTTTTTCTCATTCTTCTTCTCATTCTTCTTCTTCTTCTTCTTTTTTCTTCTCATTCTTCTTCTTCTCATTCTTCTTCTTCTCATTCTTCTTCTCATTCTTCTTCTTCATTCTTTTTTTTTCTTTCTTTTTCTCATTCTTCTTCTTCTCATTCTTCTTTTTCTCATTCTTCTTCTTCTCATTCTTTTTTTCTCATTCTTCTTCTTCTCATTCTTCTTCTTCTCATTCTTCTTCTTCTCATTCTTCTTTTTCTCATTCTTCTTCTTCTCATTCTTCTTCTTCTTATTCTTCTTCTCATTCTTCTTCTTCTTATTCTTCTTCTTCTTTCTTCTTCTTCTTCTTCTTCTTCTTCTCATTCTTCTTCTTCTTCTTCTTCTTCTCCTTTTCTTTTTTCATTCTTCTTCTCATTCTTCTTCTTTCATTCTTCTTCTTCTTCATTTCTTCTTTTCATTCTTCTTTTCTTCTTCTTCTTCTTCTTCTTTTCTCATTCTTCTTTTTCTCATTCTTCTTCTTCTCATTCTTCTTCTTCTCATTCTTCTTCTTCTCATTCTTCTTTTCTCATTCTTCTTCTTCTCATTCTTCTTCTTCTCATTCTTCTTCTTCTCATTCTTCTTTTTATTCTTCTTCTTCTCATTCTTCTTCTTCTTCTTCTCATTCTTCTTTTTCTCATTCTTCTTCTTCTCATTCTTTTTTTCTCATTCTTCTTCTTCTCATTCTTCTTCTCATTCTTCTTCTTCTTCTTTCTTCTTTTTCTCATTCTTCTTCTTCTCATTCTTCTTCTTCTCATTCTTCTTTCTTCTTCTTCATCTTCTTCTTCTTCTTCTTCTTCATTCTTCTTCTTCTTCTTCTTCTTATTCTTCTTCTTCTCATTCTTCTTCTTCTCATTTTTCTTATTCGCATTCGTCTTCTTCTTCTTCACATCCTTCTTCTTCTCATTCTTCTTCTTCTCATTCTTCATCTTCTCATTCTTCTACTTCTCATTCTTCTTCTTCTCATTCTTCTTCTTCACATTCTTCTTCTCTCATTCTTCTTCTTCTCATTCTTGTTCTTCACATTCTTCTTCTCATTCTTCTTCTCATTCTTCTTCTTCTCATTCTTCTTCTTCTCATTCTTCTTCTTCTCATTCTTCTTCTTCTCATTCTTCTTCTTCTTTCTTCTTCTTCTCATTTCTTCTTCTCATTCTTTCTTCTTCTCATTCTTCTTCTTCTTCTCATTCTTCTTCTTCTTCTTCTTCTCATTCTTCTTCTTTTCATTCTTTCTTCTTCTCATTCTTCTTCTCATTCTTCTTCTTCTCATTCTTCTTCTTCGTTCTTCTTCTCATTCTTCTTCTTCTCATTCTTCTTCTTCTCATTCTTCTTTTTCTCATTCTTCTTCTTCTCATTCTTCTTCTTCTCATTCTTCTTCTTCTCATTCTTCTTTTCTTCTTCTTCTTCTTCTTCATTCTTCTCATTTTCTTCTTTCTTCTTCTTCTCATTCTTCTTCTTCTCATTCTTCTTCTTCTCATTCTTCTTCTTCTCATTCTTCTTTTTCTTCTTCTTTTTCTTCTCATTCTTCTTCTTCTCATTCTTCTTCTTCTTCTTCTTCTTCTCATTCTTCTTCTTCTCATTCTTCTTCTTCTCATTTTCTCTTCTTCTCATTCTTCTTCTCATTCTTCTCCTCTTCATTCTTCTTCTTTTCTTCTCATTCTCTTCTTCTTATTCTTCTTCTTCTTCATTCTTCTTCTTTCTCATTCTTCTTCTTCTCATTCTTCTTCTTCTCATTCTTCTTCTTCCCATTTTCTTCTTCTCATTCTTCTTCTTCTTCTCATTCTTCTTCTTCTCATTCTTCTTCTTCTCATTCTTCTTCTTCTCATTCTTTTTTCTTCTCATTCTTCTTCTTCTTCTTCTTCTTCTTCTCATTCTTTTTCTTCTCATTCTTCTTCTTCTTCTCTTCTTCTTCTCATTCTTCTTCTTTTCATTCTTCTTCATCTCATTCTTCTTCTTCTCTTCTTCTTCTTCTTCTCATTCTTCTTCTTCTCATTCTTCTTCTTCTCATTCTTCTTCTTCTCATTCTTCTTCTTCTCATTCTTCTTCTTCTCATTCTTCTTTCTCTTATTCTTCTCTTCTTTTCTTCTTCTTCTCATTTCTTTTCTTCTCATTCTTCTTCTTCTTCTTCTTCTTCTTCTTCTTCTTCATCTCATTCTTTTTCTTCTCTCTTCTTCTTCTCTTTCTTCTTCTCATTCTTCTTCTTCTCATTCTTCTTCTCATTCTTCTTCTTCTCAATTTTTTTTCTTCTTCTTCTTCTCATTCTTCTTCTCATTCTTCTTCTTCTCATTCTTCTTCTTTCTTCTTCTTCTTTTTTCTCATTCTTCTTCTTCTCCTTCTTCTTCTCATTCTTCTTCTTCTTCTTCTTCTTTCTTCTTCTTCTCATTCTTCTTCTTCTCTTCTTCTTCATTCTTCATCTTCTCATTCTTCTTCTCATTCTTCTTCTTCTCATTTCTTCTTCTTCTTCTTCTTCTTCTTCTTCTTTCTTCTTCTTCTTCTTCTTCTTCTTCTCATTCTTCTTCTTCTTCTTCTTCTTCTAATTCTTCTTCTCATTCTTCTTCTTCTCATTCTTCTTCTCATTCTTCTTCTTCTCATTCTTCTTCTTCTTTCTTCTTCTTCTTCTTCTCTTCTTCTTCTTCTCATTCTTTTTCTTCTTCTTCTTCTTCTTCTCATTCTTCTTCTTCATTCTTCTTCTTCTCATTCTTCTTCTTCTCATTCTTCTTCTTCTCATTCTTCTTCTTCTCATTCTTCTTCTTCTCATTCTTCTTCTTCTCATTCTTTTTCTTCTTATTCTTCATCTTCTCATTCTTCTTCTTCTTCTTCTTCTTCTTCTTCTTCTTCTTCTTCTTCTTCTTCTTCTTCTTCTTCTCATTCTTCTTCTTCTCATTCTTCTTCTTCTCATTCTTCTTCTTCTCATTTTCTTCTTCTTCTCATTCTTCATCTCATTCTTTTTCTTCTTATTCTTCATCTTCTCATTCTTCTTCTTCTTCTACTTCTTCTCATTCTTCTTCTCATTCTTCTTCTTCTTCTTCTTCTTCTCATTCTTCTTCTTCTCATTCTTCTTCTCATTCTTCTTTTCATTCTTCTTCTTCTCATTCTTCTTCTTCTTCTTCTTTCTTCATTCTTCTTTTTCTTCTTCTTTTTCTCATTCTTCTTCTTTTCTTCTTCTTCTTCTCATTCTTCTTCTTCTTATTCTTCTTCTTCTTATTCTTCTTCTTCTCATTCTTCTTCTTCTTCTTCTTCTTCTTCTTTTATTCTTCTTCTTTTCATTCTTCTTCTTCTTCTTCTTCTTCTTCTCATTCTTCTTCTTTCTCATTCTTCTTCTTCTCATTCTTCTTCTTCTTCTTCTTCTTCTCTTCTTCTTCTTCTTCTTCTTCTTCTTCATTCTTCTTCTTCTCATTCTTTTTCTTCTTCTCATTCTTCTTCTTCTTCTTCTTCTTCTTCTCATTCATCATCTTCTCATTCTTCTTCTTCTCATTCTTCTTCTTCTCATTCTTCTTCTTCTTCTTCTTCTTCTTCTTCTTCCCATTCTTCTTCTCATTCTTCTTCTTCTCATTCTTCTTCTTCATTCTTCTTCTTCTCATTCTTCTTCTTCTCATTCTTCTTCTTCTTTTTCTTCTTCTCATTCTTCTTCTCATTCTTCTTCTCATTCTTCTTCTTCTCATTCTTCTTCTCATTCTTCTTCTTCTCATTCTTCTTCTTCTCATTCTTCTTCTTCTCATTCTTCTTCTCATTCTTCTTCTTCTCATTCTTCTTCTTCTCATTCTTCTTCTCATTCTTCTTCTCTTCTTCTTCTTCTTCTTCTTCTTCTTCTTTTTCTCATTCTTCTTCTTCTCATTCTTCTTCTTCTCATTTCTTCTTCTTCTCATTCTTCTTCATCTCATTCTTCTTTCTTCATTCTTCTTCTTCTCATTCTTCTTCTTCTCATTCTTCTTCTTCTCATTCTTCTTCTTCTTCTTCTTCTCATTCTTTTTCTTCTTCTTCTTCTTTTCTTCTTCTTCTTCTTCTTCTTCTTCATCTTTCTTCTTCATTCTTCTTCTTCTCATTCTTCTTCTTCTCATTTCTTCTTCTTCTCGTTCTTCTTCTTCTCATTCTTCTTCTTCTCATTCTTCTTCTTCTTCTTCTTCTTCTTCTTCTTCTTCTTCTTCTTTCTTCTTCTTCTTCTTCTTCTTCTTCTTATCTTCTTCTTCTTTTCTTCTTCTCATTCTTCTTAACTTCTTCTTCTTCTTCTTCTTCTTCTCATTCTTCTTCTTCTCATTCTTCTTCTTCTTCTTCTTCTTCTTCTCATTCTTCTTCTTCTCATTCTTCTTCTTCTCTTCTTCTTCTTCTTCTTCTTCTTCTTCTCATTCTTCTTTCTTCTTCTTCTTCTTCTTCTTCTTCTTCTTCTTTCTTCTTCTTCTCATTCTTCTTCTTCTCATTCTTCTTCTTTCTTCTTCTCATTCTTCTTCTTCTTCTTCTTCTCATTCTTCTTCTTCATTCTTCTTCTTCTCATTCTTCTTCTTCTTCTTCTTCTTCTTCTTTTCTTCTTCTTTTCATTCTTCATTTCTCATTCTTCTTCTCATTCTTCTTCTTCTCATTCTTCTTCTTCATTCTTCTTCTTTCTTCTTCTTCTCATTCTTCTTCTTCTCATTCTTCTTCTCATTCTTCTTCTTCTTCTTCTCATTCTTCTTCTTCTCATTCTTCTTCTTCTTCTTCTTCTTCTTCTTCTTCTTTCTTCTTCTTCTCATTCTTCTTCTTCACATTCTTCTTCTTCATTCTTCTTCTTCTCATTCTTCTTCTTCTTCTTCTTCTTCTCATTCTTCTTCTTCTCATTCTTCTTCTTCTTCTCATTCTTCTTCTCTCATTCTTCTTCTTTTTTCTTCTTCTCATTCTTCTTCTTCATTCTTCTTCTTCTCATTCTTCTTTTTCTCATTCTTTCTTCTTCATTCTTCTTCTTCTCATTCTTCTTCTTCTCATTCTTCTTCTTCTTCATTTTCTTCTTCTTCTTCTTCATTCTTCTTCTTCTTCTTCTTCTTTTCTTCTCTTTCATTCTTCTTCTCATTCTTCTTCTTCTTTCTTCTTCTCTTCTTTTTCATCTTCTCATTCTTCTTCTCATTCTTCTTTCTTCTCATTTCTTCTTCTTCTTTCTCTTCTTCTTCTTCATTCTTCTTCTTCTCATTCTTCTTCTCATTCTTCTTCTTCTCATTCTTCTTCTTCTCATTCTTCTTCTTCTCATTCTTCTTCTTCTTATTTTTCTTCTTCTTTCTTCTTCATTCTTCTTCTTATTCTTCTTCTTCTTCTTCTTCTTTCTTCTTCTTCTTCTTCTTCTTCTTCTTCTTCTCATTCTTCTTCTTCTTTCTTCTTTTTTCTCATTCTTCTTCTTTTATTCTTCTTCTTCTCATTCTTCTTTTCTCATTCTTCTTCTTTCTCATTCTTCTTCTTCTTCTTCTTCTTCTTCTCATTCTTCTTCTTTCTCATTCTTCTTCTTTTCATTCTTCTTCTTCTCATTCTTCTTCTTCTTCTTCTTCTTCTTCATTCTTCTTCTCATTCTTCTTCTTCTCATTCTTCTTCTTCTTCTCATTCTTCTTCTTCTCATTCTTCTTCTTCTCATTCTTCTTCATCTTCTTTCTCACATTCTTCTTCTTCTCTTCTTTCTTCTTCTTCTCATTCTTCTTCTTCTCATTCTTCTTCTCATTCTTCTTCTTCTCATTCTTCTTCTTCTCATTCTTCTTCTTCATTCTTCTTCTTTCTTCTTCTTCTTTTCTTCTTCTTCTTCTTCTCATTCTTCTTCTCATTCTTCTTTTTCTCATTCTTCTTCTTCTCATTTCTTCTTCTCATTCTTCTTCTTCTTCTTCTTCTTTCTTCTTCTCATTCTTCTTCTTCTTCTTCTTCTTCTTCTCATTCTTCATCTTCTTCTTCTTCTTCTTCTCATTCTCTTCTTCTCATTCTTCTTCTTCTCATTCTTTCTTCTTCTTCTTCTTCTTCTTCTTCTTCTTCTTCTTCTCATTCTTCTTCTCTTCTTCTTTTCTCATTCTTCTTCTTCTTCATTCTTCTTCTTTCTTCTTCTTCTCATTCTTCTTCTTCTTCTTCTTCTTCTTCTCATTCTTCTTTCTTCATTCTTCTTCTTCTTCTTCTTCTTTTCTTCTTCTTCATTCTTCTTCTTCTTCTCATTCTTCTTCTTCTCTTTCTTTAATCTCTTTCATTCTTCTTCTTCTTCTTCTTCTTCTCATTCTTCTTCTTCTTCTTCTTCTTCTTCTTCTTCTTCTTCTTCTTCTTCTTCTTCTTCTTCTTCTTCTCATTCTTCTTCTTCTCATTCTTCTTCTTCTCATTCTTCTTCTTCTTCTTCTTCTCATTCTTCTTCTTCTTCTTCTCATTCTTCTTCTTCTTCTTCTTCTCTTCTTCTTCTTCTTCTTCTTCTTCTTCTTCTTCTTCTTCTTCTTCTTCTTCTTCTCATTCTTCTTCTTCTCATTCTTCTTCTTCTCATTCTTCTTCTTCTCATTCTTCTTCTTCTCATTCTTCTTCTCATTCTTCTTCTCATTCTTCTTCTTCTCATTCTTCTTCTCATTCTTCTTCTTCTCATTCTTCTTCTTCTTCTTCTTCTTCTTCTTCTTCTTCTTCTTCTTCTTCTTCTTCTTCTTCTTCTTCTTCTTCTTCTTCTTCTTCTTCTTCTTCTTCTTCTTCTTCTTCTTCTTCTTCTCATTCTTCTTCTTCTTCTTTCTTCTTCTCATTCTTTTTCATCTTATTCTTCATCTTCTTCTTCTTCTTCTTCTTCTTTTCTTCTCATTCTTCTTCTTCTCATTCTTCTTCTTCTTTTCTTCTTCTTTCTTCTTCTTCTTCTCATTCTTCTTCTTTCATTCTTCTTCTTCTCATTCTTCTTCTCATTCTTCTTCTTCTTCTTCTCATTCTTCTTCTTCTCATTCTTCTTCTTCTCATTCTTCTTCTTCTTTTTTTCTTCTTCTTTTCATTCTTCTTCTCATTCTTCTTCTTCTCATTCTTCTTCTTCTCATTCTTCTTCTTCTTCTTCTTCTTCTTTCTTCTTCTTCTTTTTTTCTTCTTCATTCTTCTTCTTCTTTCTTCTTCTTCATTCTTCTTCTTCATTCTTCTTCTTCTCATTCTTCTTCTTCTCATTCTTCTTCTTCATTCTTCTTCTTCTCATTCTTCTTCTTCTCAATCTTCTTCTTCATTCTTCTTCTTTCTCATTCTTCTTCTCATTCTTCTTCTTCTCATTCTTCTTCTTCTCATTCTTCTTCGTCACATTCTTCCCCTCTAATTTTTCTTCTCGTTCTTCTTCTTCTTCTCTCATTCTTCTTCGTCACATTCTTTCTTATCTTCTTCTTCTTCTTCTTCTTTTCATTCTTCTTCTTCTTCTTCTTCTTCTTCTTCTTCTTCTTTCTTCTTCTTCTTCTCTCATTCTTCTTCGTCACATTCTTCTTCGTCACATTCTTCTCCTCTCATTCTTCTTCTTCTCCTTCTTCTTCTTCTCATTCTTCTAGTTCTTCTCATTCTTCTTCTTCTCATTCTTCTTCTTCTCATTCTTCTTCTCATTCTTCTTCTTCTTCTTCTTCTTCTTCTTCTTCTTCTTCTTCTCTTCTTCTTCTCATTCTTCTTCTTTCTTCTTCTTCTCATTTCTTCTTCTTCTCATTCTTCTTCTTCTTCTCATTTCTTCTTCTCATTCTTCTTCTCTATTCTTCATCTCATTCTTCTTCTTCTTCTTCTTCTCATTCTTCTTCTCATTCTTCTTCTTTCTTCTTCTTCTTTCTTCTTCTTCTCATTCTTCTTCTCATTCTTCTTCTTCTCATTCTTCTTCTCATTCTTCTTCTTCTCATTCTTCTTCTTCTTCTTCTTCTTCTTCTTCTTCTTCTCATTCTTCTTCTTCTTCTTCTTCTTCTTCTTCTTCTTCTTCTTCTTCTTCTTCTTCATTCTTCTTTCTTCTTCTCATTCTTCTTCTTCTTTTCTTCTTCTTCTCATTCTTCTTCTTTCTTCTTCTTCTCATTCTTCTTCTTCTCATTCTTCTTCTTCTTTTCTTCTTCTTCTTTCTTCTTCTTCATTCTTCTTCTTCTTATTCTTCTTCTTTTTCTTCTTTTTCTTCTTCTTCTTCTTCTTCTTCTTCTTCTTCTTCTTCTTCTTCTTCATTCTTC
>JAENHJ010000394.1:0-50000 GCA_025330945.1 Mucuna pruriens | reverse complement strand
TCATTCTTCTTCTTCTTTTTCTTCTTCTTCTTCTCTTCTTCTTCTTCTTCATTCTTCTCTTCTTCTTTTTCTTCTCTTTCTTCTTCTTCTTCTTCTTCTTCATTTCTTAACTTCTTCTTCTTCTTCTCCATTCTTCTTTTCTTCTTCTTCTCATTCTTCTTCTTCTCATTCTTCTTCTTCATTCTTCTTCTTCTTCATTCTTCTTTCTTCTTCTTCTTCTTCTTCTTCTTTCTTCTTCTTCTTTCTTCTTCTTTCTTCTTTTTCATTCTTCTTCTTCTTCATTCTTTTTTCTTCTTCTTTCTTCTTCTTCTTCTTCTTCTTCTTCTTCTTCTTCTTCTTCTTCTTCTTCTTCTCATTCTTCTTCTTCTTTCTTCTTCTCTTCTTCATTCTTCTTCTTCTCATTCTTCTTCTTCTCATTCTTCTCATTCTTCTTCTTCTTCTTCTTCTTTCTTCTTCTTCTTCTTCTCATTCTTCTTCTTCTCATTCTTCTTCTTCTTCTTCTTCTTCTTCTTTCTTCTTCTTCTCATTCTTCTTCTCTTTTTCTTCTTCTCATTCTTCTTCTTCTCATTCTTCTTCTTCTCATTCTTCTTCTTCTTCTTCTTCTTCTTTCTTCTTCTTCTTCTTCTTCTTCTCATTCTTCTTCTTCTCATTCTTCTTCTTCTTCTTCTTCTTCTTCTTTCTTCTTCTTCATTCTTCTTCTTTCTTCTTCTCATTCTTCTTCTTCTTAATTCTTCTTCTTCATTCTTCTTCTTCTTCTTCTTCTTCTCTTCTTCTTCTTCATTCTTCTTTTCTTCTTCTTCTTCTTCTTCTTCTTTCTCATTTCTTTTTCTTCTTCTCATTCTTCTTCTTCTTCTTCTTCTTCTTCTTCTTCTTCTTCTCATTCTTCTTCTTCTTCTTCTTCTTCTTCTTATTCTTCTTCTTCTTCTTCTTCTTCTCATTCTTCTTCTTCTCTTCTTCTTCTTCTCATTCTTCTTCTTCTCATTCTTCTTCTCATTCTTCTTCTTCTCATTCTTCTTCTTCTCATTCTTCTTCTTCTCATTCTTCTTCTCTTCTTCTTCTCATTCTTCTTCTTCTCATTCTTCTTCTTCTCATTCTTCTTCTTCTTTCTTCTTCTCATTCTTCTTCTTCTCTTCTTCTTCTTCTCATTCTTCTTCTTCTTCTTCTTCTCATTCTTCTTCTTCCATTCTTCTTTCTCTCATTCTTCTTCTTCTCATTTCTTCTTCTTCTCATTCTTCTTCTTTCTTCTTCTTCTTCTTCTTCTTCTCATTCTTCTTCTTTCTCTTCTTCTTCTTCTTCTTCTTCTTTTCTTCTTCTCATTCTTCTTCTTCTCATTCTTCTTCTTCTTCTTCTTCTTTCTTCTTCTTCTCTTCTTCTCTTCTTTTTCTTTTCTTCTTCTTCTTCTTCTTCTTCTTATTCTTCTTCTTCTTCATTCTTCTTCTTCTCTTCTTTCTTCTTCTCTTTTCTTCTTCTTCTCATTCTTCTTCTTTCTTCTTCTTCTCATTCTTCTTCTTCTTCTTCTCTTCTCATTCTTCTTCTTCTTCTTTCTTCTTATTCTCTTCTTCTTCTTTCTTCTTCTTCTTCTTCTTCTTCTTCTTCTTCTTCTTCTTTCTCTTCTTTCTTCTCATTCTTCTTCTTCTTCTTCTTCTTCTTCTCTTCTTCTTCTTCATTCTTCTTCTTCTCATTCTTCTTCTTCTTTTCTTCTCATTCTTCTTTCTTCTTCTTCTCATTCTTCTTTCTCATTCTTCTTCTTCTCTTCTTCTTCCATTCTTCTTCTCTTTCTTCTTCTTCTTCTCTTTTCTTCTTCATTCTTCTTCTTCTTCTTCTTCTTCTTCTCATTCTTCTTCTTCTTCTTCTTCTTCTCATTTCTTCTTCTTCTTCTTCTTCTTCTCATTCTTCTTCTTCTCATTCTTCTTCTTTCTCATTCTTCTTCTTCTCATTCTTCTTCTTCTCATTTCTTCTTCTTCCATTCTTCTTCTCATTCTTCTTCTTCTCATTCTTCTTCTTCTTCTTCTTCTCATTCTTCTTCTTCTCATTCTTCTTCTTCTCATTCTTTTTCTTCTCATTCTTCTTCTTCTCATTCTTCTTCTTCTCATTCTTCTTCTCATTCTTCTTCTTCTCATTCTTCTTCTTTCATTCTTCTTCTTCTCATTCTTCTTCTTCTCGTTCTTCTTCTTCTTCATTCTTCTTCTCATTCTTCTTCTTCTCATTCTTCTTCTTCTTCTCATTCTTCTTCTTTCTTCTTCTTCTCATTCTTCTTCTCATTCTTCTTCTTCTTTTTCTTCTTCTCTTCATTCTTCTTCTTCTTCATTCTTCTTCTTCTCTTCTTCTTCTCATTCTTCTTCTTCTCATTCTTCTTCTCTTCTTCTTCTTCTTTTCTTCATTCTTCTTCTTCTTCTTCTCATTCTTCTTCTTCTCTTCTTCTTCTCTCATTCTTCTTCTTCTTCTTTTCTCATTCTTCTTCTTCTTCTTCTTCTTCTTCTTCTCATTCTTCTTCTTCTTCATTCTTCTTCTTCTCATTCTTCTTCTTCATTCTTCTTCTTCTCTTCTTCTCTTCTTCTTCATTCTTCTTCTTCTCATTCTTCTTCTTCTCATTCTTCTTCTTCTCATTCTTCTTCTTCTCATTCTTCTTCTTCTCATTCTTCTTCTTTCTCATTCTTCTTCTTCTTCATTCTTCTTCTTTTCTTCTTCTTCTCATTCTTCTTCTTCTTCTTCTTCTTCTCATTCTTCTTCTTCTCATTCTTCTTCTCATTCTTCTTTTCTTCTTTCTTCTTTCTTTTTCATTCTTCTTCTCATTCTTCTTCTTCTTTCTTCTTCTTCTTCTTTTCTTCTTCTTCTCTTCTTCATTCTTCTTCTTCTTCTTCTTCTCATTCTTCTTCTTCTTCTTCTTTCTCATTCTTCTTCTTCTCATTCTTCTTCTTCTCATTCTTCTTCTTTCTTCTTCTTCTTCTTTCTTCTTCTTCATTCTTCTCTCATTCTTCTTCTTCTTCATTATTTTCTTCTTTTCATTTCTTCTTCTTCTCATTCTTCTTCTTCTCATTCTTCTTCTTCTCATTTTCTTCTTCTTCTCATTCTTCTTCTCATTCTTCTTCTTCTCATTCTTCTTCTTTCTTCTTCTTCATTCTTCTTCTTCTCATTCTTCTTCTTCATTCTTTCTTCTTCTTCATTCTTCTCATTCTTCTTGTTCTCTTCTCTTTTCTTCTTCTTCTTCTTTTCTTCTTCTTCTTTTCTTCTTCTTCTCATTCTTCTTCTTCTTTCTTCTTCTTCTCATTTCTTCTTCTTCTCATTCTTCTTCTTCTTCTTCTTCTTCTCTTTCTTCTTCTTTTTTTCTTCTTCTTCTTCTTCTTCATTCTTCTTCTCTCTTCTTCTTCTTCTCTTCTTCTTCTTCATTCTTCTTCTTCTCATTCTTATTCTTTCTTCTTCTCTTCTTCTTCTTCTTCTTCTTCTTCTTCTTCTTTTTCTTCTTTCTTCTTCTTCTTCTTCTCATTCTTCTTCTTCTTCTTCTTCTTCTTCTCATTCTTCTTCTTCATTCTTCTTCTCATTCTTCTTCTTCTTCTTCTTCATTCTTCTTCTCATTCTTCTTTCTTCTCATTTTCTTCTTCTCATTCTTCTTCTTCTTCTTCTTTCTTCTCATTCTTCTTCTTCTTCTTCTTCTTTCTTCTTCATTTTCTTTTCTTCTTCTTCATTCTTCTTCTTCTTCATTCTTCTTCTTCTCATTCTTTTTCTTCTCATTCTTCTTCTTCTCTTTTTCTTCTTCTTCTTCTTCTTCTTCTTCATTCTTCTTCTTCTTATTCTTCTTCTCATTTCTTCTTTTCTCATTCTTCTTCTTCTCATTCTTCTTCTCATTCTTCTTCTTCTTTCTTCTTTCTTCTTCTTCTTCTCATTCTTCTTCTTCTTTCTTCTTCTTCTTCTTTTCTTCTTCTTCTTTCTTCTTCTTCTCATTCTTCTTCTTCTTCATTCTTCTTTTTCTTCTTCTTCTTCTATTCTTCTTCTTTCTCATTCTTCTTCTTCTCATTCTTCTTCTTCTCATTCTTCTTCTTCTTCTTTTCTTCATCTTCTCATTCTTCTTCTTCTTCTTCATTCTTCTTCTTCTCATTCTTCTTCTCATTCTTCTTCTTCTCATTCTTCTTCTTCTCATTCTTTCTTCTTCATTCTTCTTCTCTTCTTCTTTCTTCTTTCTTCTTCTTCATTTCTTCTTCTCATTCTTCTTTCTTCTCATTCTTCTTCTTCTCATTCTTCTTCTTCTTCTTCTTTTCTTCTTCTTCTTCTTCTTCTTCTTCTTCTCATTCTTCTTCTCATTCTTCTTCTTCTTCATTCTTCTTCTTCTCATTCTTCTTCTTCTCATTCTTCTTCTTCTTCATTCTTCTTCCATTCTTCTTCTTCTTCTTCTTTTCTTCTTCTTCGTTTCATTCTTCTTTTTCTCATTCTTCTTCTTTTCATTCTTCTTTTTCTCATTCTTCTTCTTCTCATTCTTCATTTTCTCATTCTTCTTCTCATTCTTCTTCTCATTCTTCTTCTCTCATTCTTCTTCTTCATATTCTTCTTCTCTTTCTTCTTTTTTTAATTTTTCATCTTCACATTCTTCTTCTCATTCTTCTTCTTCTTCTTCTTCTTCTTTCTTCTTTTTTTAATTTTTCATCTTCACATTCTTCTTCTCATTCTTCATCTTGTTCTTCTTCTCATTCTTATTCTTCTCATTCTTCTTCTTCTCATTCTTCTTCTTCAAATTCTTCTTCTCATTCTTCTTCTTGTAATTCTTCTTCTTCTTCTTCTTGTCATTCTTCTTCTTCTCATTCTTCTTCTTCACATTCTTCTTCTCATTCTTTTTCTTGTCATTCTTCTTCTTCACATTCTTCTTCTCATTCTTCTTCTTCTCATTCTTCTTCTTCTCATTCTTCTTCTTCTTCTCTTCTTAACTTTCTTCTTCTTCTCATTCTTCTTCTTTCTTCTCATTCTTCTTCTTCTCATTCTTCTTCTCATTCTTCTTCTTCTCATTCTTCTTCTTCTCATTCTTCTTCTTCTCATTCTTCTTCTTCTCATTCTTCTTCTTCTCATTCTTCTTCTTCTTCATTTCTTCTTCTTCTCATTCTTCTTCTTCTCATTCTTCTTCTTCTTTTCTTATCATTCTTCTTCTTCTTCTTTTTCTTCTTAACATTCTTCTTCTTCTTCTTCTTCTTCTTCTTCTTTCTTCTTCTTCTCATTCTTCTTCTTCTTTTTCTTCTTTTCATCTTCTTCATTCTTCTTCTCTTCATTCTTCTTCTTCTTCTTCTTCTTCTCATTTCTTCTTCTTCTTTCTTCTTCTTCTCCATTCTTCTTATTCTCATTCTTCTTCTTCTTCTTCTTCTTCTCATTCTTCTTCTTCTCGATTTCTTCTTTCATCTTCTTTTTCTTCATTCTTCTTCTTCATTTCTTCTTCTTCTCATTCTTCTTTTCTTCATTCTTCTTCTCATTCTTCTTCTTTCTTCTTCTTCTTTTCTTCTTCATTCTTCTTCTTCTTCATTCTTCTTCTCATTCTTCTTCTTCATTCTTCTTCTTCTCATTCTTCTTCTTCACATTCTTCATCTTCTTCTTTTTCTTCTCATTCTTCTTCTTCTCATTCTTCTTCTTCTCATTCTTCTTCATTCTCTTTCTTCTTCCTTCATTCTTCTTCTCATTCTTTTCTTCTTATTCTCATTCTTCTTCTTCTCATTCTTCTTCTTCTCATTCTTCTTCTTCTCATTCTTCTTTCTCATTCTTCTTCTTCTCCGCTCATTCTTCTTTTTTCTTCTTCTTTCTCATTCTTCTTCTTCTTCTTCTTCTTCTTCTTCTTCATTCTTCTTCTTCTTCTCATTCTTCTTCTCATTCTTCTTCTTCTCTTTCTTCTTCTTCTTCTCATTCTTCTTCTCATTCTTCTTCTTCTTTTCTTCTTCCATTCTTCTTTTATTATTTCTTCTTCTCATTCTTCTTCTTCTCATTCTTCTTCTTCTCATTCTTCTTCTTCTCATTCTTCTTCTTCATTCTTCTTCTCATTTCTTCTTCTTCTTCTTCTTCTTCTCATTCTTCTTTCTTCTCATTCTTCATTCATTCTTCTTCGTTTCTCATTCTTCTTCTTCTTTTCTTCTTTTCTTCTTTCTTCTTCTTCTCTTCTTCTTCTTCTTCTTTCTTTTTCTTCTTATTCTTCATTCATTCTTCTTCTTCTTCTCATTCTTCTTCTTCTTCTCATTCTTCTTCTCATTCTTCTTCTTCTCATTCTTCTTCTTCTTCATTCTTCTTCTTCTTCTTCATTCTTCTCTTCTCATTCTTCTTCTTCTCATTTCTTCTTCTTTCTTCTTCTTTCTCATTCTTCTTCTTCTCATTCTTCCTTTCTTCTTTTCTTCTTCTTCTCATTCTTCTTCTTTCTTCTTCTCATTCTTCTTCTTCTCATTCTTTTCTTCTTCTCATTCTTCTTCTTCTCCTTTCTTCTTCTTATTCTTCTTCTTCTTTCTTCTTCATTCATTCTTCTTCTTCTCATTCTTCTTTCCATTCTTCTTTTCTCGTTCTTCTTCTTTCTTCTTCTTCTTCTTTTCTTTTCTTCTTCTTCTCATTCTTCTTCTTCTCATTCTTCTTCTTCTTCTTTCTTCTTCATTCTTCTTCTCATTCTTCTTCTTCTCATTCTTCTTCTTCTCATTCTTCTTCTCATTCTTTTTCTTCTTCTCATTCTTCTTCCTCATTCTTCTTCTTCTCATTCTTCTTCTCATTTCTTCTTCTTCTCATTCTTCTTCTTCTCATTCTTCTTCTTCTCATTCTTTTTCTTCTTCTTCTTCTTCTCTTCTTCTTCTCATTCTTCTTCTTCTCATTCTTCTTCTTCTCATTCTTCTTCTCATTCTTCTTCTTACCATTCTTCTTTTCTTCTTCATTCTTAACATTTCTTCTTATTCTTCTTCTTCTTCTTCTCATTCTTCTTCTTCTCATTCTTCTTATTTCATTCTTCTTCTTCTTCTTCTTCTTCTTCTCATTCTTCTTCTTCATTCTTCTTCTTCTTCATTTTTTTCTTAAATGCTTCTAATTCTTCTTTTTTTCATTCTTCTTCTTTCTTTTCTTCTCTCTTTCATTCTTCATTCTTCTTCATCTTCTTTCTTCTTCTTTCTTCTTCTTCTTCTTCTTCTTCTTCTTTCTTCTTTTTTCTTCTTCTTCTCATTCTTCTTCTTCTTTTCTTCTTCATTCTTCTTCTTCTCTTCTTTTCTTCTCATTCTTCTTTTTCTCATTCTTCTTTCTCGTTCTTCTTTTTCTTTTCTTCTTCTTCTGTTCATTCTTCTTCTTCATTCTTCTTCTTCTCATTCTTCTTCTTCTCATTCTTCTTCTTATTCTTCTTCTTCTATTCTTTCTTCTTTTCTCATTCTTCTTCTCTTCTTCTTCTCATTCTTCTTCTTCATTTTTCTTATTCTTCTCATTCTTCTTCTTCTCATTCTTCTTCTTCTCATTCTTCTTCTTCTCATTCTTCTAATTCTTCATTCTTTTTGTTCTCATTCTTCTTCTCATTCTTCTTCTCATTCTTCTTCTTCTCATTCTTCTTCTTTCATTCTTCTTCTCATTCTTCTTCTTCTCATTCTTCTTCTTGATTCTTCTTCTTTTCATTCTTCTTCTCATTTCTTCTTCTTTTCTTCTTCTTTTTTCTTCTTCTTCTTCTCATTCTTCTTCTTCATTCTTCTTCTTCTTCATTCTTCATTCTTTCTTCTTTTTTCTTCTTCTTCTTTTTATTCTTCTTCTTCTTTCTTCTTCTCATTCTTCTTCTTCTTATTCTTCATTTCTCATTCTTCTTCTTCTTCTTCTTCTTCTTCTCTTCTTCTTCTTCTTCTTCTCTTCTTCTTCTCATTCTTATTCTTCTTCCCGTTCTCTTCTTCTCATTCTTCTTCTCATTCTTCTTCTTCTCATCTTCTTCTTCTCATTTCTTCTTCTTCATTCTTCTTTTTCTCATTCTTCTTCTCATTCTTCTTTCTTCTTCTTCTTCATTTATTCTTCTTTCTTCTTTTATTCTTCTTCTTCTCATTCTTCTTCTCATTCTTTTCTTCTCATTCTTCTTACGCATTCTTCTTCTTCTCATTTCTTCTTCTTCTTCATTCATTTCTTCTTCTCATTCTTCTTCTTCATTCTTCTTCTCATTCTTCTTCTTCTTCTTCTTCTTCTTCTTCTTCTCATTCTTCTTCTTCTCATTCTTCTTCTTCTCATTCTTCTTAATTCTTGTTCTTATTCTCATTCTTCTTTTTTCTTTTCTTTTCTTTCTTCTTCTCATTCTTCTTCTTCTTCTTCTTTTTCTTCTCATTCTTCTTCTTCTCATTCTTCTTCTTCTCATTCTTCTTCTTCTCATTCTTCTTCTTTCTTCTTCTTCTCATTCTTCTTCTTCTCATTCTTTTTCTTCTTCTTCTTCTTCTCATTTCTTTCTTCTTCTCATTCTTCTTCTTATCATTCTTCTTCTCATTCTTCTTCTTATTCTTCTTCTTCTCATTCTTCTTCTCTCATTCTTTTTCTTCTCATTCTTCTTCTTCTCATTCTTCTTCTCATTTATTAGCCGATAATAAATTTGGCGTTAATAAAATTTTTTAGAAAGGCTTGAGATAGGTTCCACCTCTAAACCAACCCTGATTCAAGACCTCGAAGAAATAAGAAATCTTAAACTGGAAGTCAAAGACCTTAAAACTCGACAAGACCTTTCAGTTGTGTTTTGCACAAGTGGATGGAAAGAAAAGGGAAAAGAGACCCTACTGGATCTACTGATTCCAGTATGGGTGAATCTTAGAAGATGAAGGTTAGAATAAAATTATGGGTTTAATCAAAAGATTAGAATCCAGAAATTCTACATCAACATCAAAATTGTCATTAAAGTTTTGTTCTTGAAACTTTAGCCTTATTCGATCTTTGGTCTTTGATTCAAATTGCATCTTAGAAGGATTAATTCCTACTAAGTTCTTTGAAAACCCGGAGGAGAGAAGTTTAGCGACTAAGCGCTCTAAATTAAAAATCAGCTATAAGTTGTCTAAAGGCGACCATAGTTAACCAAGATCTTAGGATTAAAACTAGCTTTCTTTTAGTCAAGAACTTAAAGAGCGAAGAGATTATCTTAGGGACACCGTTCATCAAGTCTCTCTTCCCGATAAAGAAATTAATGATAAAGGAATCATAACTTTTTGTTAGGGAAAGAAAATAAGATTTGATTTTACAAACAAACCAATAGTTAATGATGATGTAAATCAGGATTTTTGGCGGATCCAAATCAAAGAATCGATAGGTCTGAGGCTGCCTTGGCTGTACCTTTTCGGGCAATATGAATGGAATGTCATGCCCTTTGGTCGAAGAATGCCCCAGGAATTTCAAAAATTATGAATGATATATTCAATGATTATACTAAGTTCACTATTGTCTACATTGATGATGTCTTAGTATTCTCAGTTCATTGATCAGACAACTTCGAAACATCTCCAGTTTTTGTTAAGGTTAAATCGAAAGGAAATGATGCTTGTGATCTAAGAATCAAAAATTAGTTTATTTCAAACAAAAGTTAGGTTCTTAGGTCATATGATCAATCAAAGACCATAATCCCAATTAAGCAGTCCATAGAATTTGCTTCAAAATTCACGATGAAATCTAGATAAACTTCGACTTGATTTCTAGGATGTCTAAATTATGTAGGAGACTTTGTCCCTGTCCCGGAGTCAAATAGTGAAACCTCTTCATGATAGGCTCAAAAAGAATTCCTGAGTGGACCCGAAAAGCATACTCGGGGGTCAAAAGATTAAACAACAAGTTTTTGTCTATAAAATGCTTGTATCTCCCGAATCATGACATTTAAATTATTTTAAACAGTGCCTCATAGGTTATGGTGGCATTCTTAAACAAATAATTGATAACCATGAGCAAATCATTTTCTTACACGTCAAAACATTGGAACCCTGCCTGACAAAAATTATATTTGTTAAAAAGAAGTTTTAGCAATTGTTTTGTGCATATCCAAACTAAAAGTGATCTTTTTAATCAAAAAGTTTTAATTAAGTCGGATTGCGGTCCGAAATTTAAAAAATTTGAAAAAAGATGTCAAAAACCTTTATCAAAACAAATTTTTTGCCAGGATGGCAGGCCATATTAAGCATTTTGATTTTGATATTGAATTTCTTAAAGGCCCAAAGCAGGTCTAGGGGCTATTTAGCAGAGAGAGTTTTTTCGGAGGCCATAGATGCCTCCACGAAGTCGGCGAAGGTGTCTGCCTAAAAAACCTTCGCAAGATGCTTCTAGAGCCAGTGAGAATTGAAGAGGACAACAAAAACCTCATCAAATTCAGCAGCTACCAAAGCAAATTCTGGGTCTAAATACAAATTGGGTCATCCACCCAAAAATTACCGGATCATCAATCCGGGATCAAATCCGTAAAAAATCCTTAAGGCGGTAACTCCATTGAGATTACTAGTAAAACACCATTCAAAAGTCAAAAACTTCTGACTATGCAATGGCCTTACCAAATAACTTGACCCGGTATTAAGGACTCATTCCTGGTCCTGCCAAAAAGTCCTGGGCGGATATAGCATCATCGCGGATCGGATGATGACACAAATCAAAACATCACGTTGGCGCGTGTTCTAAAAACCGGTGCTTCTGAGAATCAGCAAAACACTTAGCCGGAACCAACTAATGCATATATTTACAAAAATATATCTGAAGTTGTTTTGCAGAGTTGAGCCGGAGTTCTGCCACAAATCATATAAGGTTATTGAAATAGCATTTCAGGAAGGGGTTCTTTTTCGGCCAACAGCCATGAACAAAACAAAACTTTTTACAAATTCATTTTGATTGATACCAAATTAGTCTCAATTAAGCCTACAAAGATGATAAAAGACATCCTGATATGAGCACTCATTCAACCATCGGGGGATCACCAGTTTAAGACTAGACGATTCGGAAAACTCTTAAAACTTATAAAAATACTCCCGTCCGTTTGACCCAGCCCGAGGTTACTCTTATTGGGACTATATTGATGCATGGACTAATGTCTTTTGGCACCAAAATCAGCAAAGAAAACATTCATGGCTAATAATGTTTTAACAATACTAGATATTATTTTCCAAATTGGTTTCTCCGGTTGGTAGGAATTTATTCGGACCCGTTCCATCAATCTTCCCCACTACTATCAGCGATGGATTCGATCCAGTTCAAGAAACTGTATGAACCAACTAGCGGTAGAATACCAACCGATCTCAAGTTCTTTTCCGGGGTTAGCCTGGATATTTTTCTCCATGAATAGCCTTTAGCAAAAACCAATCACAAAATGGAATTGCCTCGGAATTAATAGACACTTTTTTTATGTAAAGTGGTGGCAACAATTTAATTGTGAACAAGTCCACCAGCCAAGATTAAAGACTAGTTCCAAAATAATAAGGGAATTCATTAAGGCATCAGACCCTGAAACTTCCTTATTTCTCGACAAAAAAACTTCTCATCGACCTTCTAGGAGAACGATCAAAGATCAACTCCGAGAGCATCTGAAGGCTGCTCTTAAAATTTGAAGCATCTACCTCTAAAAAAAGCAGAAATCTGAAGAAGAAGAAATAGAAAAGCCTCTTTCTCCCAAAGGAAACATTGAAAAAGATGTTGAAAAGATCAAGGCCCAATTGATGACCTCGATTCTTGCTTTCAGTGATCCGCCTATACAGAATGAGGATGGTGTTATGGAATCAATTTCAGCTAGTCTCAGGCAAATGAAGACCTAGATAGTTTGAGATTTTGTATCTAGGGGTTTTACTGGCTGCAGCAAATAGTTTCGGTTATGTAGAGTGCGTAGTCTGATAAAATTTTCAATTATAAAAGGAGGCCTCGGCTCATTTATGTACCATACCACTTTCAGAAAAGCAAAAGAATTAGAGAGAGAACCTGAGAGAGAGCGGCTCACGATATTTCTTATAGCTCATACTTCTCTTTTAATAAAAGAACTCTCTTTCTGCATTTCTCTTCTCCTCTTAGGATCGGTGCGGACTACATAGTCTGGCTTCTTCCACTTCTTAACTTTCAGTGATCGGTCGGACTGCCGCCGTTCAGTTTTCTTTTTATTTCTTTTATGCATTAATTTATTTTTTTTGCATATTTATCTTTCGTTTTTTATGAATTAAATATTTAAATTTAAGTTTTTATGTTTCCTACTTCTCTTCTTTTTCCATAGTCGACTTTTCCAAAGAATTATCCTATTTCTCAGTATCGAGCTTTTTCATGGGGAAGTAGGATAATTAATAAAGGACTTTGTTATAAGTTATAACATGGAATTTTATGAAAATTTTGTATAGTATTTCTGTACTCTTTATTCTGGATCCAATGGTTTATATGGAGTCGGTTCTACCATGCTAACCATTGTTAAATTTATGTCTTTGTTTATTTTTTAAATACTTGTTTATTATGTCTTGTTTATTTTAAATGATTAAACTGTTTATTTTGAACATCTTGATCAGATGTTTATTAAGTGATTAATAAATTCCTTTGGCATAGCCGTTCTAAATGTTGAAAAGCGATACAAGGTATGAAGCGATAAGTCCCAGGGTGGCGATAAGACCATAAAGATACCTCTGAGATCATTTTCAAAATCATGAACATTAAGTCTAAGGCTTGAATTTATTATTCATAAAATAAACTTAATTAGGCTGAAGTTCAAGATAAAGTTTAAAAAAAAAAAAAATTTTCTCTAGATTTCGGGGTTATAAATTTATAACAGATACCTTATTAAAAATTCTATGGAACCAGGAGGATGGCAAAGATACTAGAGGTTGTTTTTTACTCATGAATCGCCTTTTGAACTTTTTCTCGCCTTTCATACCAACCTCTTCCTCTAATTCTTCATCCTCACTCTTCACCTTCAAAAAACAAATCACCAGCCTTGTTCAATGAGCAAAAATTAAACAGGAGTCCCCCAAATTCAATCTCTTGACGAAAGTTAAACCGAAAGAAATCAGCAAAACATGGATGGTGGACAATTCAGGAAATCCTCAAGGCAACTATACATTCCTGAAAATCAAAAGCAAAAGGTCCTCTGATTACATTATCAAGACTGTTGAAAATGTATTCCCTTAGGACAAGGTATTGGAAGAATTCCATCCTTGTCTAAAAGATTCAATCATAGAACACACTAAGAAGTATAAATATCTTCGTATTGGTGTGTGTCCAAATAAATATCAAACCTTTAATTGATATGGGTTTGGATGTAGGCTGTCCTCATGTGTCTTAGAGATACTAGACACAACAAATTTGAGATTCCTTGATAGGAACAGTGAAACAAGCCTAGGTCAAGGACAGTTTATTTCAAGCTGTTATCCCAACAAAGCAGTGAGCTAATGGATGAAAATGTGGACTCGCTCTTCCCAACATCAATTTTTGGTTTAGATATGAAGGAAGGATCTTTATTCAGCGGCCCAATCTACAGGATTCAATATAAGGTCATGAATACCTATGCTTCAAGAGTCCTTCTAAAACCTCGAAAGGTGAAACTACTTTGTTCATCACTGATATGACAAAAGGCTAATGTTTCACTTCTAGAACAATTAAATGGGACAATGCGCTCACTGAAAAATGGATCATGGAAAAAAACAACACCCGTTTCCAAGACCAGCACCACAAATCAATTTTATTAAACAAGATAATTCTGGCAAAGGTTGAAATCAACTTTGATAGGAGAAATTCTTTCTCTTCGAATAGAGGCCTAGGACCTATAGGGTTCTTTTAGAGGCCACTTGTTTTTGATAAAACACCATCATTAGCTAGTTCGTATCCTATGGTCCGCTAATTCCAAACTTGAGGGAGTAAATAATGCTTCCCAATTCCTCGTGGTGTTTACAAGACATGGATTATGACCAAAGTCTAACCGGTCTCAGCATACTCTTACATGGATGGTCACTTATGAATCATAGAACCTGCTCGTAGTTAATGAAACCACTTAGGAAAGACTTTTGCTCTGGAAAACAAACTTAAGAGAGATTGGTTTTTCCAAAATACAAGGGTAAAGAAAAATTAAAATCCAATCTAGGTATCATAAATTCGTGTGATACTAAAACCCAGTTCCTTTTTCTTTGATTGATTTCATGCATACTCGATCAAAAAGAAAATCAATTATCCTTGGCAGGTTGATGTTGTTATTAACTTGTCGGTCAAAGGAATAAAGCTGGGTTATTAAAGATGGTAAGATAGTCAATCGACTTACCTCAGTCCAGTTTCAAATTCCTAAATTAAAAGATGCTAACGATCAATACAGTCATAGCATCTCCATTTCAAATAAGGATCTGAAGATGTCAAACCTCGGCATTAAAGGATTAATGGAACAAGCAAATTATACAAATAAAATATCTTCAAGTTTTAGGTAATAAAATTGATAAAGTTAAAACTTTAGTCCAAACCTAATCTTTGAAGAACCATCAACAAATCTTCTCCAAATAGAAGCCTCTCTTTAAGCCATTTAAAATGAGTGATAGAGCTCGGAAAGTCTTAAAGAATTTAGAAAATAAAAGTTAGAAATGCGCGAAAATAGTGAAATCTTAAGAAAAGATTAATAACTTAATTAAGGCCATTTCCCGAACAATCTGATCAAGTTTGGGAGTTAGAACCAGTGTCTTCTAGGGTAAATGTCTAGGAAAGATTCTGTGGCTCTTGATCTCCTCTTTCACTAGAACTGAAGAAGGTTGATCGGTGAAAAAGAACAAATTATAAAAGGGTAAAATGCCTTTAAGCCTTAATCCGATTAATTGGAAATCTTCCTCTGGCTGTACTACCAAAGGCCTGGACTAGACCTTCTCTTAGAAGGAGGAGAAGGAAACTTTAGGTCTTTCAATACCAAATAACATCCCATGAATGGAACATAGATACTGAGCAGTACAATATTATGGTACTCTTTCACATTGTCCATGGTAGCTCACCAGACGACCCATGATAGTTCTGAAGATGTTATAGTTAACATTTTAGTTTTGGGTTCTGGAAACTAAAAAGGATGGTGGGATAATCATCTTCTTGAAGAAGATAAAAACCCAAATATTTGGCACATTAGGGCCAAACCAAGATGGTAGAGTCATGACCAACGACGAGTTCCAGAAGGAATTCCGATTCCGTGAATACATTAATATTCACTTATAAAAAAACACTTCATGGAATCCATCCTTATGGAAGGATAGGTGCTGCTGAATTACTATCAATCTAAGATGTAGAACTACAAGGAGATTTCGGATCTTATAAAAGGGCTTCTAGCGGAGTTACACTAGAAGATTGTCATCAACACGCTTTTCGAAAGAGAAATTCCTTACCAAGTCTTCCAAAATCTTTAGGAGACAAAGTTGGGGATAAAATCCGCCATAATCCTAAAGGAGAAATTCCATATGATGATCTTACATATGGCGATTAATCTCTTATGTCTAGAAAGTAGCACTGAAGATTTGTCAAGATGACAAAAATTCAAGATCAATTAAAGAAGGAAAATTCTTGAAAAGCAGTGGGATCATACGTGACAGTTAGCCACCAACTTGAAAAAACAGGTGAGACATTTTAGACAAAACCCGACCTCCTCCTCCTAGAACCCCTGAAGGAAATGGAAAGGAAAAACAAAATACCCCGACCTAAAACCTAAAAAGAACAACCTTACCGTTTCTTTTTCTTACTCATTCTTCTTCTTCACATTCTTCTTCTTCTTCTTCTTCTTCGTTTCTTTTCCTCTCATTCTTCTTCTTCTTCTCGTTCTTCTTCTCATTCATTTTCTCATTTCTTCTTCTCATTCTTCTTCTTCTCATTGTTCTTTTCTCATTCTTCTTCTTCACGTTCTTTTTTCTCGTTCTTCTTCTTCTGTTCTTTTTTCTCATTCTTCTTTACCATTGTTCTTTTCTCATTCTTCTTCTTCTCATTGTTCTTTTTCTCATTCTTCTTCTTTTTCTACTTCTCATTCTTTCTCTTCTTATTCTTCTTCTTCTTCTCATTGTTCCATTTCTCATTCTTCTTCTCATTGTTCCATTTCTCATTCTTCTTCTCATTCTTCTTCTTCTTCTCATTCTTCTTTCTTCTCATTTTTTCTTTTTCTCATTCTTCTTCTTCTCATTCTTCTTTTCTCATTCTTCTTCTTCTCATTATTCTTTTTTCATTCTTCTTCTTCATTTGTTCTTTTCTCATTCTTCTTCTTTCTTCTTCTTTTCTCATTCTTTTTCTTCTCATTGTTCATATTCTCATTCTTCTTCTCATTCTTCTTCTCATTCTTCTTCTTCTCATTCTTCTTCTTCTCATTCTTCTTCTTCTCATTTTTCTTCTCATTCTTCTTCTTCTCCTTTCTCTTCTTCGCATCCTTCTTCTCATTCTTCTCCTCTTCATTCATCATCTTCTTCGCTTATTCTTCTCAGCTTCTGTTTTTATACTTCTTCGCATTCTTCTACTCATTCTTCTTCTTCTCATTCTTCTTCTTCTCATTCGTCTTTTTCTCATTCTTCTTCTTCCCATTTGTCTTCTTCTCATTCTTCTTCTTCTTCTCATTCTTCTATTTCTCATTATTCTTCTTCTCATTCTATTTCTTCTCATTCTTCTTCTTCACATTCTTCTTCTCATTCTTCTTCTTCACATTCTTCTTCTCATTCTTCTTCTTCTCATTCTTCTTTTCATTCTTCTTCTTCTCATTCTTCTTCTCTATTCTTCTTCTTCTCAGTCTTCATCTTCTCATTCTTCTTCTTCTCATTCTTCTTCTTCTCATTCTTCTTTTTCTCTTTCTTCTTCTTCTTCATTCTCGTTCTCGTTCTTCTACTTCTCTTCTTCTTCTTCATTCTTCTTTTTCTCATTCTTCTTCTTCACATTCTCGTTCTCATTCTTCGTCTTCTCATTCTTCTTCTTCTCGTTTCTTTTTCCTCTCATTCTTCTTCTTCTCATTCTTCTTTTTCTCATTCTTCTTCTCAATCTTCTTCTTCACTCTTCTTCTTCTTCTTCTCATTGATCTTCTTCTCATTCTTCTTCTTCTTTTCATTCTTCTTCTTCCCATCTTCTTCTCATTATTCTTCTTCTCATTCTTAAATCATTCTTCATCTTCTCATTTCTTTTTTTTCCTCTCATTTCTTCTTCTCCTTCTTATTCTTATTCTTCTTCCTCTCAGTCTTCTTCGCCAAATTCTTCTTCTCATTCTTTCTTCTTCTTATCTTTTTTCTCTATTCTTCTCATTCTTCTTCATCTGATTTTTTTCTTCTTCGTTCTTCATCTTCTTCTTCTTCTTCTTCTTCTTCTTCTTAATTCTTCTTCTTCTCATTATTTTTTTATTGTTCTTTTCATTCTTCTTGTTCTCATTGTTCTTTTCTCATTCTTCTTCTTCTCATTGTTTTTTTTTCTCATTCTTCTTCTTCTCAATGTTCTTTTCTCATTCTTCTTCTTCCATTTTCTTTTTCTCATTCTTCTTCTTCTCATTCTTCTTCTTCTCATTGTTCTTTTTCTCATTTTCTTCTTCTCATTCTTCATCTTCTCATTCTTCTTTCTTCTTCATTCTTCTTCTTCTCATTTTTTCTTCTTTCTTCTTCTTCTCTTTCTCTTTTTAGCATTCTTCTTCTCATTCTTCTCCTCTTCATTCATCATCTTCTCACTATTCTTTTCATTTGCTGCTTCTTCTTATACTTAACTTCTTCATTTCTTCTTCTCATTCGTCTTTTCTCATTCTTCTTCTTCCCATTTGTCTTCTTAATCTTTTCTTACCGTTCTTCTTCTTTTTTTCATTATTCTTCTTCCATTCTTCTTCTTCTCATTCTTCTTTTCATTCTTCATCTTTTTTCTTCTTCTTTCTTCTTCTTCTTCTCATTGTTCTTCTTCTCATTCTTCTTCTCATTCTTCTTCTTCTCATTCTTCTTCTTCTATTCTTCTTCTCCATTCTTCTTCTTCTCATTATTCTTCTTCACATTCTTCTTCTCATTCTTCTTCTTCTCGTTTCTTTTCCCTCTCATTCTTCTTCTCATTCTTCTTCTTCTCATTTTTCTTTTTTTCATTCTTCTTCTTCTTCTCATTTTTCTTTTTTTCATTCTTCTTCTTCTTCTCATTCTTCTTTTTTCATTCTTATCTTCTTCTTCTCATTCTTCTTTTTTTCATTCTTCTTCTTCTCATTGTTCTTTTTCTCATTCTTCTTCTTCTCATTCTTCTTCTTCTCATTCTTCTTCTTCTCATTCTTTTTCTTCTTCATTTCTTCCTCTTCATTCTTCTTCTCTTATTCTTTTTCTTCTCTACATTCTTCTTCTTTTTCTTCGTTCTTATTCTTCTTCTTCTACTTGTTTTCATTTTCTTCTTCATCTTCTTCTTCTTCTTCTCATTCTTCTTCTTCTCATTCTTCATCTTCTCATTCTTCTTCTTCTCATTCTTCTTCTTCACATTCTTCTTCTTCTTCTTCTTCTTCTTTCTTCTTCTCATTATCTCTTCACATTCTTCTCATTATTCTTAATCTTCTCATTCTTCTTCTTCTTCTTAACTTTCTTTTTCTCTCATTCTTCTTCTTCTTATTCTTCTTCTTCCTAATCTTCATCTTCATTCTCATCTTTTTCTTCATTCTTCATTCTTCTTCCTATTCTTCTTCTTCTCCTTCTTCCTTTTCTTATTCTTCTTTGTCTCATTCGTTTTCTCATTCTTCTTCTTCTCAATTTTCTTCTCATTCTTCTTCTCATTCTTGTTTGTATTCTTCTTTTTCTAATTCTTCTTTTTATTCTTCTTTTTCTCATTCTTCTTCTTCCTATTCTTCAACCTCTCAATCTTCTTCTTCTCATTCTTCTTCTTCTCATTCTTCTCCTTCTGATTTTTCATCTCATTCATCATCTTCTCATTCTTCTTCTCATTCCACTTCTTCTCATACTTCTTCTTCTAATTCTTCTTCTTCTTCTCATTCTTGTTCGCATTCTTCTTCCTCTCATTCTTCTTCTGATTCTTCTGTTTCCAATTCTTCTTCTCATTCTTCTTCTTCTTCTTCTTCTCATTCTTCTTCTTCTCGTGCTTCTTCTTCTTATTCTTCTATATGTCATTCTTTTTCTGCTCATTCTTCTTCATCTCATTCTTTTTCTTCCTTCTGCCCATTCTACTTCTTTTTTCTCATTATTCTTCCTTCTTTTCTTCTTCTTCTCATTATTCTTCTTGTCATTCTTGTTCTTCTCTTCTTTTCTTTTTCTTAACATTCTTCTTCTTCTCATTCTTCTTCCTCTCATTCTTCTTCTCATTCTTCATTTTCTCATTCTTCTTCTTCTCGTTTTCTTCTTCTCATTCTCCTTCTTCCTATTCTTCATCTCATTCTTTTTCATCTTATTCTTCATCTTCTCATTCTTCTTATTCTTCTCTTCTTCTTCTTCTTCTTCTTCTTCTTCTCATTCTTCTTCTTCACATTCTTCTTCTCGTTCTTCTTCTTCTCATTCTTCTTCTTCTCATTCTCCTTCTTCCTATTATTCATCTCATTATTTTTCATCTTATTCTACATCTTCTCATTCTTCTTCTTATTCTTCTTCTTCTTCTACTTCTTTTTCTTATTCTTCTTCTCATTCTTCTTCTTCTCATTCTTTTTCTTCTCATTCTTCCTCTTCACATTCTTCTTCTCATTCTTTTTCTTCACATTCTTCTTCTCATTCTTCTTCTTCTCGTTCTTCTTGTTTTCATTTCTTCTTCATCTGATTCTTCTTATTCTCATTCTTCTTCTTCTCATTCTTCATCTTCTCATTCTTCTACTTCTCATTCTTCTTCTTCACATTCTTCTTCTTCTCATTCTTCTTCTTCACATTCTTCTTCTCATTATTCTTCTTCTCATTATTCGTCTTCTCATTCTTCTTCTTCTCGTTTCTTTTTCCTCTCATTCTTCTTCTTCTTATTCTTCTTCTTCCTAATCTTCATCTCATTCTTTTTCATCTTATTCTTCATCTTCTCATTCTTCTTCCTATTCTTCTTCTTCTCCTTCTTCCTTTTCTTATTCTTCTTTGTCTCATTCGTTTTCTCATTCTTCTTCTTCTCAATTTTCTTCTCATTCTTCTTCTCATTCTTGTTTGTATTCTTCTTTTTCTAATTCTTCTTTTTATTCTTCTTTTTCTCATTCTTCTTCTTCCTATTCTTCAACCTCTCAATCTTCTTCTTCTCATTCTTCTCCTTCTGATTTTTCATCTCATTCATCATCTTCTCATTCTTCTTCTCATTCCACTTCTTCTCATACTTCTTCTTCTAATTCTTCTTCTTCTTCTCATTCTTGTTCGCATTCTTCTTCCTCTCATTCTTCTTCTGATTCTTCTGTTTCCAATTCTTCTTCTCATTCTTCTTCTTATTCTTCTTCTCATTCTTCTTCTTCTCATGCTTCTTCTTCTCATTCTTCTTCTTCTCATTCTTCTTCATCTCATTCTTTTTCTGCCCATTCTACTTCTTCTCATTATTCTTCCTGTCATTCTTCTTCTTCTCATTATTCTTCTTGTCATTCTTGTTCTTCTCATTCTTCTTCTTAACATTCTTCTTCTTCTCATTCTTCTTCCTCACATTCTTCTTCTCGTTCTTCATTTTCTCATTCTTCTTCTTCTCGTTTCTTCTTCTCATTCTCCTTCTTCCTATTCTTCATCTCATTCTTTTTCATCTTATTCTTCATCTTCTCATACTTCTTATTCTTCCTCTTCTTCTTCTTCTTCTTCTTCTTCTCATTCTTCTTCTTCACATTCTTCTTCTCGTTCTTCTTCTTCTCATTCTCCTTCTTCCTATTATTCATCTCATTATTTTTCATCTTATTCTACATCTTCTCATTCTTCTTCTTATTCTTCTTCTTCTTCTACTTCTTTTTCTTATTCTTCTTCTCATTCTTCTTCTTCTCAATCTTCTTCTCATTCTTGTTTGTATTCTTCTTTTTCTCATTCTTCATTTTATTCTTCTTTTTCTCATTCTTCTTTATATTCTACTTTTTCTCATTCTTCTTTTTATTCTTCCTTTTCTCATTCTTCTTCTTCCTATTCTTCAACCTCTTATTCTTCTTCTTCTCATTCTTCATGTGCTCATTCTTCTTCTCATTCTTCTTTTTATTCTTCTTTTTCTCATTCTACTTCTTCCTATTCTTCAATCTCTCATTCTTCTTCTTATTATTCTTCATCTGCTCATTCTTCTTTTTTTTCTTCTTCTTTTCATTCCTCATCTTCTCATTCTTCTTCTTATCATTCATCATCTTCTCATTCTTCTTCCTCTCATTCAACTTCTTCTCATTCTTCTTCTTCTAATTCTTCTTCATCTTCCCATTCTTCTTCTCATTCTTCTTCTTCTCATTCTTGTTCCTCTCATTCTTCTTCTTCTCATTCTTCTTCTTCCTCTCATAATTCTTCTCATTCTTCTTCTCATTCTTCTTCTTCTCATTCTTCTTATCATTCTTCTTCTTCTCATTCTTCTTCTCATTCTTCTTCTTCTCAGTCTTCTTCTGATTCTTCTTCTTCTCATTCTTGTTCGCATTCTTCTTCCTCTCATTCTTCTTCTCATTCTTCTGCTTCCAATTCTTCTTCTGATTCTTCTTTTCATTCTTCTTCTTCTCATTCTTCTTCTTCTCATTCTTCTTCATCTCATTCTTTTTCTGCTCATTCTACTTCTTCTCATTATTCTTGTTGTCATTCTTCTTCTTCTCATTATTCTTTTTGTCATTCTTTTTCTTCTCATTCTTCTTTTTAACATTCTTCTTCTTCTCATTCTTCTTCTTCACATTCTTCTTCTCGTTCTTCGTCTTCTAATTCTTCTTCTTCTCGTTTCTTCTTTTCATTTCTTCTTCTCATTGTCCTTCTTCCTATTCTGCATCTCATTCTTTTTCATCTTATTATTCATCTTCTCATTCTTCTTATTCTTCATCTTCTCGTTCTTCTTCTTCTCATTCTTTTTCTCGTTCTTCTTCTTCTCATTCTTCTTCTCGTTCTTCTTCTTCTCATCCTTCTTCTTCTCATTCTCCTTCTTCCTATTCTTCATCTCATTATTTTTTATCTTATTCTACATCTTCTCATTCTTCTTATTCTTCTTCTTCTTCTTCTTCTTTTTCTCATTCTTCTTCTCCTTCTTCTTCTCATTCTTGTTTGTATTCTTCTTTTTCTCATTCTTCTTTTTATTCTTCTTTTTCTCATTCTACATATTCCTATTCTTTAATCTCTCATTCTTCTTCTTCTTATTCTTCATCTGCTCATTCTTCTTTTTTTTCTGTTTCTTTTCATTCTTCATCTTCTTATTCTTCTTCTTCTCATTCATCATCTTCTTATTCTTATTCTTCCTTCTTTCTTCTTCTTCATTCTTCTTCTTCAATTCTTCTTCATCTTCTCATTCTTCTTCCTCTCATTCCACTATTTCTCATTCTTCTTCTTCTAATTCTTCTTCATCTTCCCATTCTTCTTCTCATTTCTTCTTCTTCTTTTTTTTATTATCTTCTCATTCTTCTTCTCATTCTTGTTCCTCTCATTCTTCTTCTTCTCATTCTTCTTCTACTCATTCTTCTTCTCATTCTTGTTTGTATTCTTCTTTTTCTCATTCTTCTTTTTATTCTTCTTTTTCTCATTCTACATATTCCTATTCTTTAATCTCTCATTCTTCTTCTTCTTATTCTTCATCTGCTCATTCTTCTTTTTTTTCTGTTTCTTTTCATTCTTCATCTTCTCATTCTTCTTCTTCTCATTCATCATCTTCTCATTTCGTCTTCTCTTCTTCTTATTCTTTCTTCTTCTAATTCTTCTTCATCTTATTTCTTCTTCTTCTCATTCTTCCGTTCTTCTCTTCTCATTCTTCTTCTCTTTCTTGTTCTTCTTCTTTCTTCTTCTTTCTTTTCTTCTTTTATTTTCTTTCTTCATTCTTCTTCTCATTCTTCTTCTTCATTCTTCTTCTTCTCATTCTTCTTCTCATTCTTCTTCTTCTCATTCTTGTTCTCATTCTTCTTCTTCTCATTCTTCTTCTCATTCTTCTTCTCTGTCTTCTTCTCCTACTTCTTCTTCTCATTCTTCTTCTTCACATTCTTCTTCTCGTTCTTCTTCTTCTCATTCTCCTTCTTCCTATTCTTCATCTCATTCTTTTTCATCTTATTCTACATCTTCTTTCTTTTTCTTCTTCTTTTTCTTTCATTCTTTATTCTCATTTTCTTCTTTATCTTCTTCTTCTTTTTCTCATTCTTTCTCATTCTTCTTTTTTTTTCTTCTTTTTTCATTCTCTTACTTCTTCCCTATTCTTCAATCTCTCATTCTTCTTCATCTCATTTTCTTCATTCTTTCATTTAATTAATAAAAATCTGTTATAACTTATAACAAATTCTTCTTAATTATCCTACTTTTTTGTTTTATTGATACCGAGACAGCGGAAAGATCGACTATGGAAGAAAGAATAGAGAAGTAAGAAGCATAAAAAGACTTAAATTTAAATATTAATTCATTAAAAACGAAAAATAAATATGCGAAATAAATTAAGTATAAAAAGAAAAAAAAGAAAACTGAACGGCTAGTAGTCCGCACTGATCGCTTAAGGTGAAGAAGGAAGAAGCCAGATCGGGCGGTAGTCCGTGACTGATCCGGGGAGGGAAAAGAGAAATGCAGAAAGAGATCTTTTATTAAAAGAGAAGGAGCTTACAAGAAGTATCGGAGCTTCTCTCTCTAAGTTCTCTAATTCTTGTATCCCAAGGTACCTCACAAATGAGATGAGGCCTCCTTTTATAATTGAAAAATTTCCTGAGACTACGAACCGGTTTCATAACCTGAACTATTTGCTCTGAAGGAAAAAACCCTAGATACAAAATCTCAAACTATCTAGGGTCTTCATTTGTGTGATTCATTGAAATTGATTCCATAACAATCGCCCTCATTCTCCGTAGAAGGATCGCTGAGCAAGAATCGAGATCATCAGCCTTGATCCTCTTCATCATCCTTTTCAATGTTTCCTTTGAGGAAGAGGCTTTTCTATCTCCTTCTTCTTCATCATCTTTTTTTTGTAGATGTGACTTCCAAGGCTTTAAGAGCAGTCTTCGATGCTCCCTGAGTTGATCTTTTTTGATTGAGTCTCTGGAAGGCTGATAGAGAAGTCTTTGGTTGAGAAATAAGGAAGTTTCGTGATCTGATGCCTTAAGGAATTCCTTATTATTTTTGAACCAATCTTTAATCTTGGCTGGTTGGACTTGTTCACAATTAAATTGTTACCACCACTTTACATAAAAGTGTCTATTAATTTGAGGCAATTCCATTTTGTGATTGGTTTTGCTAAAGGCTATTCACCAGAAAATATCCAGGCTAACCCGGCTGGAAAAGAACTTGAGATCGGGCTGGTATTCTCTTCACTAGTTGTTCATACGCTTGAACTGATCGAATCCATCTGATGCCGTAGGGAGGATTGACTAACGGGTCCGAACAAAGTCCACCAACTAAGAAACCAATTTGGAAAATAATATCTAGTGTTATTGCTAAACATTATTAGCCATGAATGTTTTCTCTGTTGATTTTGATGCCGTAAGACATTAGTCCACATCAATATAATCCCAATAAGAGTAACCTTTGGGTCAAATGGTTGGGAAATTTTTATAAGTTTTAAGAGTTTTCCCGAATTGGTCTGGTCTTAAAACTTTGAGGATCCTGATGGTTGAATGAGTGTTCATATCGGGATGTCTTTTATCATCTTTGTAATGTTTAATTGAGACCGATTTAGTATCAATCAAAATGAATTCATAAAGGTTCTTGTTTTGTTCATGGTCTGTTGGCCTGAAAAAGAACCCTTCGGGAATGCTATTTCCATAACCTTATAAGGATTTTTGTGGCAAAATTCTGGTTCAACCTAAAAAACAACTTCAGATATATTTTTTTTAATATATGTATTAGTTGGTTCTGGCTGAGTGTTTTGGAATGATTCTGTTAAGCACTGGGTTTTTTAGAACATGTGCTAACAGATATTTTGAATTTTGTCATCATCTGATTCAGATGATGCTATATCCGCCCAAGACTTTTTGGTAGGACCAGAATGAGTCCTTAATTCTTGGGGTTGGGTTTTTTGGAAGGCCATTGCATAGTCAGTGGTTTTTGACTTTGAATGATGTTTTTGCTAGTAATCTCTGGATGGAGTTACCAGCTTAAGGATTTTTTATGGATTTGATCCTGGATTGATGATCCAGGTAATTTTTTAGTGGATGACCCAATTTGGGTATGAGACCCAATTTGCTTTGGTGGCTCTTGTGAATTTGATGAGGTTTTTGTTGTCCTCTTCACCTCACTGCAGGAGTCTCATCTTAGGTTTCTATTGGAGGACACCTTTTAGCGATAGATCTACTGACTTTGGAGGCATCTATCTGTCCTGTAAAAACTCTCTGGTTAAATAATCTGGTAGACTGTTTTGGCTCCTTTAAGAAATTCAATGTCAAAATCGAAAATGCTTAAAATAGCACACATCCGCAAAAAAATTTGTTTTGATGCAAGATTTTTAACATCTTTTTCAAGATTTCTTTAGCTGATTTGCAATCAACTCTAATCAAAAATTTTTTGATTCAATAAATCACTTTGAAATTTGGAAATGCACAAAACAATTGCTAAAACTTCCTTTTTAACAGTTGAATATTTTTGTTTTTTGTGCAGGATTCCAATGCTTTGATGTATAAGAAATGATTTGCTCATGGCCATCAATTCTTTGTTTAAGAATGCCACCATAACCTATGTTAGAGGCATCAGTTTCAACAATTTTGAATGCTTGTGGATTTGGGAGATACAAGCATTTTATGGATAAACTTGTTGTTTGATTCTTTTTGACAATTTGAGTATGACTATCCAGTCCACTCAGGAGGATTCTTTTGAGTCTATCATGGAGAGTTTTACAGTTTGACTCAAATTGAGGACAAAGTCACCTACATAATTTAAACATCCTAGAAATCTTTTGGGTGAGTTTTATCTAGGATTTCATTTGGAAATTTTGAAGCAAATTCTATTGATCTGCTTATTGGGATTATAGTTCCTTGGCTGATCATATGACCTAAGAACCTAATCTTTGTCTGAATAGACTTATTTTTAGACTCACGAAATCACAAGACCATTTCTTTGGATGACTTTAATAAAAATCTGGAGATGTTTGAAATGTTGATCAATTGAATCTGAGAATACTAAGACATCATCAATGTAAACAATAGTAAACTTAGTATAATCATTGAATATATCATTCATAATTTTTTGAAATTCTGAAGGGGCATTCTTCAGACCGAATGGCATCACATTCCATTCATATTGCCCGAAAGGTACAGTAAAGGCTGTTTTGTACCTGTCAGATTCTTTGATTTGGATTTGCCAAAATCCTGACTTCATGTCAAATTTAGAAAAGATTTTGGCTGAATTTAACCTATTAAGAAGATCTTTTTATTAGGAATAGGATATCTAATCCATTGAAGAGCTTCATTGAGAGGTTTGTAATTGATTACTAATCTAGGCGTACCACGCTCTAGCTCAGCTTGTTTGTTAACATAGAAAGCAGCACAAGACCATGGGCTTTTACTTCTTTCTAATTAATTTTTTTGTCTAAGAGGTCCTTGATCTCTTTTTTGGCAAATGAAGAAGGAGTTCTTCATTCATTTGAATAGGTCTAGCTTTGGTTGGGATGAGATTGTCTTTGAAATCTCTTTCATAGGGTAAATCAACCATGTGATTTTTCCTATCCCAGAAAGCATTTGGTAGAGGTTAGAACAAATAGAAGTCTTGATATCTTTAAAAACTTTTCTATCCTATTCTTAATTTGAGGAGTTTCTAATTGCTGATTAATCCTAGCATGAGAAACTTCTTCTTTTAGTAATTTATTTGCTTAATTTTATTATCCAATAAGTTAAGTGTTTTAACTATTGGTTTTATTTGTAAAATCAAATCTTATTTTCTTTTCCCAGAACAAAAGTTATGATTCCTTTATCATTAATTTCTATTGGGAAGAGAGATTTGATGAATGGTGTCCCTAGGATAACTTCATTCTTTAAGTTTTTGACTAAAAGAAAGCTCGTTTAATCCTAAGGTCTTGGTTAACTATGGCTGCCTTGGACAACTTATAGTTGATTTTAACTTAGAACCGCTAGCTGTGCTAAGCTTTTCAAGTTTTCTCAAAGAATTTAGTAGGAATTAATCCTTCTAAGATGCAATTTGAATCAGCACCTGTGTCAAATAAGGCCAAAGTTTCAAGAACAAAATCCTTTAATGACAATTTTGATGTTGATGTAAAATTTCTGGATTCTAATCTTTTGATTAAACCCATGATTTTATCAGAACCTTCATCTTCTGAAGATTCACTTCTACTAGAATCAGATGATCCAGGTAGACTCATTTTTCTTTCCATCCAATTTGTGCTAACATAACTGAATGAAGGTCTTGTTGAGTTTTAAGGTCTTTGATTTCCAGTTTAAGATTTCTTATTTCTTCTGGAGGTCTTGAATTGTGGTTGGTTTAGAGGTGAACCTATTTCAAGTTTTTCTAAAAATTTTATTAACGTCAAATTTATTATCAGTTAATAAGTTTTTAGGTCTTGTTTTAACCTCTAATGATTTTTTAAGTTGGTTTAAGAAAACCATTTTCTCTTGTGGATCAGAGATATTTTCTATTACCTCAAACAAGAGATCTTGTTCTTTTGTTAAAACATTTATTTCAGAAGAAGATTCTTCCTCTGTAGATGATGATGATTCATTATCATCATGCTGAAGACCTTTAGTGTTTTCTTCTGAAGATTCCTTATTGGATTCTTCATCTAAAGATTGGATTAAAAGTTTATTGATTTGGTCCTCTACTTGAGGATCAAGGTTTAATTGTTTAATCTTGTTTTTTAACCAGCAAAATCTGCTAGTGTGACCTTTCTTCCCACACTTGAAACAATAGACAGGTGGATCATTAGGATTCTTCTTCCTAGGTCCTGTTCTTTTGTTTTAGGTTGGGGTTCATTTTTGTTTTCCTTTTCCACTTCCGTCTAGGTTGGGTTCTAGGAGGAGGAGGTTGGGTTTTGTTTAGATGTCTCTTTACTTGTTTCTTACAAGCTGGGGAGACCAAATTGTTCGCAGAAAGATCCTAATTCTCGTTTTTCAAGAATTTTCTCTTTCTTTAATTGATCTTGGATCTTGTCATCCTGACAAATTTTTAAAAGCAACTCTCTGACATAAGAGACTAATTGTCCATATGTAAGATCATCATATGGAATTTCTCCTTTAGGATTATGGCTTTCGATTTTATTCCTAACTTTGTCTCCTAAAGATTTTGGAAGTCCTGCAAGAATTTCTCCTTCCAGAAAAGGTTGATGACAATCTTCTCTAGTGTAAACTCTGGCTAGGAAGGTATCCTTATAAGATCTGAAATCTCCTAGAGTTCTACACCTTAAATTGGAAAGTAATTCGGCAGACCTATCCTTCCATAAAGATGGATCTCCTATGAAATGCTTTGCTATGGTGAATATTAATGTATTCACGGAAATCAGAATTCCTTCTGAATTCATCATTTGTTATGACTCTACCATCTTGGTTGGTCCTAACAGCTTCAAAAATTTGAGTTTTGTCTTCTTCAAGTGAGATGATTATCCCACCAACCTTTTAGTTGTCCAAGAAATCCTGAAACTAAAATGTTAACTATAACATCTTCAGAACTATCATGGGCTGTCTGATATGCAGTAGCCACCATGGACATGTGTTGAAGAGTACTCATAATATTATACTCAGTTTGAGTATCTATGTTCCATTCATAGATATTGTTTGCATTAAAAGACCTAAAGTTTCCTTCACCTCTTTCTTCTAAGAGAAGGTCTGGGGCTGTAGGCCTTTGGTAATACAACTTAGAGGAAGATTTCCAATTAACTGGATTAAGATTTAAAGGTATCTTACCTTTTTATTGAATTCTCTTTCACTTGATGAACCTTCTTGAGTTCTAGAAAAAGAAGAGATTGAGGAATTATCAGAATCTTTTCCCTAGGACATTTATCCTAGAAGACCTGGTTCTAACTCCCAAACTTGGATCAGATTGTTCGGGAATGGCCTTAATCAAGTTATTAATCTTTTCTAAGATTTCACTATTTTCAGCATTTTTCGAACTTTTGTTTTCTAAACTCTTTAAGCACTTTCTCGAGCTCTATCACTCATTTTAAATGGCTTGAAGAGAGGCTTTCTATTTGAGAAGACGAAGTTGATGGTTCTTCAGTATTAGGTTTGACTAAAGTTTTAACTTTATCAATTTTATTACCTAAAACTTGGAGATATTTATTTGTGTAATTTGCTTGTTCCATTAATCCTTTAATGTCATGAGGTTTGACATCTTCTTTGGGATCTTTGGTTTTAAAAGGGGATGCTATGACTGGTTGGTCATTAGCATCTTTTAATTTAGGGATTTGAAACTGGACTTCTGGAGGTAAATCAGATTGGACTATCTTACCATCCTTAATAACCCAATTTATTCCTCTGACTGACGGGTTAATAATAACATCAACCTGCCAAGGATAATTGATTTTCTTTTTGATTGAGTATGCATGAAACCAATCAAAGAAAGGAACTTGAGTTTTAGTATCATTAATGAATTTATGATACCTAGATTGGATTTTAATTTTTCTTTTACCCTTGTAATTTTGGAAAAACCAATCTCTTAAGTTTGTTTTCTTTAGAGCGAAAGTCTTTCCCGAGGGTTTCATCAACTATGATAAAGATCCTATGATTCATAAGGACCATCCATAGAAGAGTATGTTGAGACTGGTTAGACTTTTGGTCATAATCCATGTCTTTGTAAATTGGATGGGAATTTGGGAAGTATTATTTACTCCCTCTAGTTTAGTTGGTCCATAGGATACAGACCTAGCTAATGATGGTGTTCTATTAGAACAAGGGCCTCCAAACGAACCTATAGGTCCTAGGGCCTCTCTATTCTGGAAGAGAAAGAATTTCTCCTATCAAAGTTGATTTCAACCTTGCCAGAATTATCTTGTTTAATAAAATTGATTTGTGGTGCTGGTCTTGGAATGACGGTGTTGCCTTTTCCATGATCCATTTTTCAGAAGCGTTACTTCGTCCCATTTGATTGTTCTAGGAAGGAAACATTAGCCTTTGTCATATCAGTAATGAACAAAGTAGTTTCACCTTTTCTGAGGTTTTAGAAGGACTCTTGAAGCACAAGTATTCATGACCTTGTACTGAATCCTGTAGATTAGGGCTGCGGGAATAGATCCTTCCTTCATATCTAAACCGCAAAATTGGATGTTAAGGAAGAGTGAGTCCAAAATATTTCTATCCATTAGACTCACTGTCTTGTTAGGATAACAGTTGAAATATACTGGTCCTTGACCTAAGCTTGTTTCTACTGTTCCTATCAAAGAATCCTCAAATTTGTTGTGTCTAATATCTCTAAGACACATGAGGACAGCTACATCTAAACCCATATCAATTAAAGGTTTGATAGCTATTTGGACACACCCAATATGAAGATATTTATACTTCTTGGTGTGTTCTATGATTGAATCTTTAGACAAGAGATGGAATTCTTCTCCAATACCTTGTCCTAAAGGTATATTGTTTTCAACAGTCTTGATAATGTAATCGAGGACCGTTTTTGTTTTTTGATTTTCAGGGGACGTATAGTTAGATCTGAGGGATTTCTGGAATTGTCCAGTCATCCATGTTTTGGTTGATTTCTTCAACGAACTTCTTCGTCGAAGAGATTAAATTTTGGGTTGACCTCTTGGGTCAAAGTTTCTTGTTCATTGAACAAGTGTGGAGATTTGTTTTTGAGGGTGAAGAGAGGATGAAGAAGTAGAGGAAGAGGTTGGTAGGGAAAGGCGAGAAAAGGTACGAATAAGGCGATTCATGAATAAAGAACAACCTCTAGTATCTTTGCCATCCTCTGGTTCCATAGAATTTTTAATAAGGTATCTGTTATAAATTTATAACTTTTGAAATCTGGAGAAAAAACTCTTTTTTTTTTTTTTTTTTTTTTTTTTTTAGTTAAACTCTTTTATCTTGAACTTCTCAGCTAATTAAGTTTATTCTATGAGTAATAAATTCAAGCTTTAGACTTAATGTTCATAATTTTGAAAATGATCTCGGAGGGTATTTCTATGGTCTTACCGCTTCACCCTGGGACTTATCGCCTCATACCTTGTACTGTTTCAATATTTAGAACTGCTATGCCAAAGGAATTTATTAATCACTTAATAAACAGCTGATCAAGATGTTCAAAATAAACAGTTTATCTGTACGAAAAATAAACAAGTACATAAATTTAACAATGGTTAGGTGGTAGAACCGACCATATAAACCATTGGATCCAGAATAAAATGACATTTAAAAATACTATACAAAATTTTCCAGATTCCATGTTATAACTTATAACAGTATCCTTATTAATTATCCTACTTCCCCATCAGGCTCTGATACCAGAGACAGCGGAAAGATCGACTATGGAAGAAAGAATAGAGAAGTAAGAAGCATAAAAGACTTAAATTTAAAAATTAATTCATTAAAACGAAAAATAAATATGCAGAAATAAATTAGTGCATAAAAGAAATAAAAAGAAAACTGAATCTGCAGTAGTCCGCACCGATCGATTAAGGTGAAGAAGGGAAGAAGCCAGATCGGCGGTCCGTCACCGATCCTGGGAGGGAGAAGAGAAATGCAGAAAGAGATCTTTTATTAAAAGAGAAGGAGCTTACAAGAAGTATCGGGAGCTTCTCTCTCTAAGTTCTCTCTCTAATTCTTGTATCTGAAAAGGGTACCTCACAAATGAGACGAGGCCTCCTTTTTATAATTGAAAAATTTCACAGACTACAGAACCGGTTTCATAACCTGAACTATTTGCTTCTGAGAAGCGGTAAAAAACCCTAGATACAAAATCTCAAACTATCTAGGTCTTCATTTGCCTGTGATTCGCTGAAATTGATTCCATAACAATCGTCCTCATTCTGGTAGAAGGGATCAATTGAGCAAGAATCGAGATCATCAGCGTCTTGATCCTCTTCATCATCCTTTTCAATGTTTCCTTTGGAGGAAGAGGCTTTTCTATCTCCTTCTTCTTCATCATCTTCTTTTTTTAGAAGTAGATGCTTCAGCTTCAAGGCTTTAAGAGCAGTCTTCAGATGCTCCCCGGAGTTGATCTTTTGATTGAGCTCCCCTAAGAAGGCTGATAGAGAAGTCTTTTGGTTGAGAAATAAGGAAGTTTCAGGATCTGATGCCTTAAGGAATTCCTTATTATTTTTGAACCAATCTTTAATCTTGGCTGGTTGGACTTGTTCACAATTAAATTGTTGCCACCACTTTACATAAAAGTGTCTATTAATTTGAGGCAATTCCATTTTGTGATTGGTTTTTTGCTAAAGGCTATTCGCCAGGAAAATATCCAGGCTAACCCGAAGCTGGAAAAGAACTTGAGACTGGCTGGTATTCTACTGCTAGTTGGTTCATACAGTTTCTTGAACTGATCGAATCCATCTGTGACAGCCGTGGGGAGGATTGACGGAACGGGTCCGAATAAATTCCACCAACTGAGAAACCAATTTGGAAAATAATATCTAGTGTTATTGCTAAACATTATTAGCCATGAATGTTTTCTCTGTTGATTTTGGTGCCAGAAGACATTAGTCCATGCATCAATATAATCCCAATAAGAGTAACCTGCTGGGTCAAACGGTTGGGAGAATTTTTTATAAGTTTTAAGAGTTTTCCCGAATTGGTCTGGTCTTAAAACTTTGAGGATCCTGATGGTTGAATGAGTGTTCATATCAGGATGTCTTTTATCATCTTTGTAGTGCTTAATTGAGACCGATTTGGTATCAATCAAAATGAATTCATAAAAGGTTCTTGTTTTGTTCATGGCTGTTGGCCTGAAAAAGAACCCTTCTGGGAATGCTATTTCCATAACCTTATAAGGATTTCTGTGGCAAAACTCTGGTTCAACCTGCAAAACAACTTCAGATATATTTTTGTTAATATATGCATTAGTTGGTTCGGGGCTGAGTGTTTTGGTTGATTCTGTAGCACTGGGTTTTTTAGAACATGTGCTAACAGATATTTTGGATTTGGTGTCATCATCTGATTCAGATGATGCTATATCCGCCAAGACTTTTTTGGTAGGACCAGGAATGAGTCCTTAATACCTGGGGTTGGGTTTTTTGGTAAGGCCATTGCATAGTCAGAAGTTTTTTGACTTTGAATGATGTTTTTGCTAGTAATCTCGGATGGAGTTACCAGCTTAAGGATTTTTTTATGGATTTGATCCTGGATTGATGATCCAGGTAATTTTTTGGTGGATGACCCAATTTGGGTATGAGACCCAGAATTTGCTTTGGTGGCTGCTGAATTTGATGAGGTTTTTGTTGTCCTCTTCAATTCTCTTTCAGCTCTAGAAGCATCTTGGTGTCTATAGGCAGGACACCTTTGCCTGCTGACTTTGGAGGCATCTATCTGTCCCTGTAAAAAAACTCTCTGGTTAAATAATCTGGTAGACTGTTTTTGGGCTCCTTTAAGAAATTCAATGTCAAAATCGAAAATGCTTAAAATAGCCTCGCCATCCGGCAAAAATTTGTTTTGATGCAAGATTTTTAACATCTTTTTTCAAGATTTCTTTAGCTGATTTGCAATCAACTCTAATCAAAAATTTTTGATTCAATAAATCACTTTGAAATTTGGAAATGCACAAAACAATTGCTAAAACTTCCTTTTTAACAGTTGAATATTTTTGCTGTGCAGAATTCCAGTGTTTTGATGTATAAGAAATGATTTGCTCATGGCCATCAATTCTTTGTTTAAGAATGCCACCATAACCTATGTTAGAGGCATCAGTTTCAACAACTTTGAATGCTTGTGGATTTGGGAGATACAAGCATTTTATGGATAAAACTTGCTGTTTGATTCTTTTGACAATTTGAGTATGACTGTCAGTCCACTCAGGAGGATTCTTTTTGAGTCTATCATGGAGAGGTTTCACCATCTGACTCAAATTGGGGACAAAGTCACCTACATAATTTAGACATCCTAGAAACCTTTGGAGCTGAGTTTTATCTAGGATTTCATTTGGAAATTTTGAAGCAAATTCTATTGATCTGCTTATCGGGATTATAGTTCCTTGGCTGATCATATGACCTAAGAACCTAATCTTTGTCCGAATAGACTTATTTTTTTTGACTCGAGATCACAAGACCATTTCTTTGGATGACCTTAACAAAAAATCTGAGATGTTTGAAGTGTTGATCAATTGAATCTGAGAATACTAAGACATCATCAATGTAGACAATAGTAAACTTAGTATAATCATTGAATATATCATTCATAATTTTTTGAAATTCTGAAGGGGCATTCTTCAGACCGAATGGCATGACATTCCATTCATATTGCCCGAAAGGTACAGTAAAGGCTGTTTTGTACCTGTCAGATTCTTTGATTTGAATTTGCCAAAATCCTGACTTCATGTCAAATTTGGAAAAGATTTTAGCTGAATTTAACCTATTAAGAAGATCTTTTTATTAGGAATAGGATATCTAATCCATTGAAGAGCTTCATTGAGAGGTTTGTAATTGATTACCAATCTAGGGTACCACGCTCTAGCTCAGCTTGTTTGTTAACATAGAAAGCAGCACAAGACCATGGGCTTTTACTCTTTCTAATTAGTTTTTTGTCTAAGAGATCCTTGATCTCTTTTTGGCAATGAAGAAGGAGCTCTTCGTTCATTTGAATTGGTCTAGCTTTGGTTGGGATGAGACTGTCACGGAAGTCTCTTTCATAGGGTAAATCAACCATGTGATTTTTCCTATCCCAAAAAGCATTTGGTAGATTAGAACAGATAGAGGTTTTGATATCTTTAAAAACCTTTTCTATCCTATTCTTAATTTGAGGAGTTTCTAATTGCTGATTAATCCTAGCATGAGAAACTTCTTCTTTTAGGTAATTTATTTGCTTAATTTTATTATCCAATAAGTTAAGTGTTTTAACTATTGGTTTATTTGTAAAATTAAATCTTATTTCTTTTCCTGAACAAAAAGTTATGATACCTTTATCATTAATTTCGATTGGGAAGAGGGATTTGATGAATGGTGTCCCTAGGATAACTTCATTCTTTAAGTTTTTGACTAAAAGAAAGCTCGTTTTAATCCTAAGGTCTTGGTTAACTATAGCTGCCTTGGACAACTTATAGTTGATTTTTAACTTAGAACCGCTAGCTGTGCTAAGCTTTTCCGAAGTTTTCTCAAAGTATTTAGTAGGAATTAATCCTTCTAAGATACAGTTTGAATCAGCACCTGTGTCAAATAAGGCCAAAGTTTCAAGAACAAAATCCTTAATGACAATTTTGATGTTGATGTAAAATTTCTGGATTCTAATCTTTTTGATTAAACCCATGATTTTATCAGAACCTTCATCAGAAGATTCACTTCTACTAGAATCGGATGATCCAGTAGACTCATTTTCCTTCCATCCAATTTGTGCTAACATAACTGAATGAAGGTCTTGTTGAGTTTTAAGGTCTTTGATTTCCAGTTTAAGATTTCTTATTTCTTCCTGGAGGTCCTGAATTGTGGTTGGTTTAGAGGTGGAACCTATTTCAAGTTTTCTAAAAATTTTACTAACGTCAAATTTATTATCAGTTAATAAGTTTTTAGGTCTTGTTTTAACCTCTAATGATTTTTTAAGTTGGTTTAAGAAAACCATTTTCTCTTGTGGATCAGAGATGTTTTCTATTACCTCAAACAAGAGATTTTGTTCTTTTGTCAAAACATTTATTTCAGAAGAAGATTCTTCCTCTGTAGATGATGATGATTCATTATCATCATGCTGAAGACCTTTAGTGTTTTCTTCTGAGGATTCCTTATTGGATTCTTCATCTGAAGATTGGATTAAAAGTTTATTGATTTGGTCCTCTACTTGAGGATCAAGGTTTAATTGTTTAATCTTGTTTTTCAACCAGCAAAATCTGCTAGTGTGACCTTTCTTCCCACACTTGAAACAATAGACAGGTGGATCATTAGGATTCTTCTTCCTAGGTCCTGTTCTTTTTGTTTTAGGTTGGGGTTCATTTTTGTTTTTCCTTTTCCACTTCCGTCTAGGTTGGGTTCTAGGAGGAGGAGGTTGGGTTTTGTTTAGATGTCTCTTTACTTGTTTCTTACAAGCTGGGAGACCAAATTGTTCGCAAAAGATCCTAATTCTCGTTTTTCAAGAATTTTTTCTTTCTTTAATTGATCTTGGATCTTATCATCCTGACAAATTTTTAAAGCAACTCTCTGACATAAGAGACTAATTGTCCATATGTAAGATCATCATATGGAATTTCTCCTTTAGGATTATGGCTCGGATTTTATTCCTAACTTTGTCTCCTAAAGATTTTGGAAGTCCTGCAAGGAATTTCTCCTTCCAGAAAGGTTGATGACAATCTTCTCTAGTGTAAACTCTGGCTAGGAAGGTATCCTTATAAGATCTGAAATCTCCTAGAGTTCTACACCTTAAATTGGAAAGTAATTCGGCAGACCTATCCTTCCATAAAGATGGATCTCCTATGAAATGCTTTGCTATGGTGAATATTAATGTATTCATTTTAATCAGAATTCCTTCCTGAAATTCATCATTTGTTATGACTCTACCATCTTGGTTGGTCCTAACAGCTTCAAAAATTTGAGTTTTGTCTTCTTCAGTGAGATGATTATCCCACCAACCTTTTAGTTGTCCAGTAAATCCTGAAACTAAGATGTTAACTATAACATCTTCAGAACTATCATGGGCTGTCTGATATGCAGTAGCCACCATGGACATGTGTTGAAGAGTACTCATAATATTATACTCAGTTTGAGTATCTATGTTCCATTCATAGATATTGTTTGCATTAAAAGACCTAAAGTTTCCTTCACCTCTTTCTTCTAAGAGAAGGTCTGGGGCTGTAGGCCTTTGGTAATACAACTTAGAGGAAGATTTCCAATTAACTGGATTAAGATTTAAAGGTATCTTACCTTTTTTATTGAATTCTCTTTCACTGACTGAACCTTCTTCAGTTCTAGAAAAAGAAGAGATTGAGGAATTATCAGAATCTTTTCCTAGGACATTTATCCTAGAAGACCTGGTTCTAACTCCTAAACTTGGATCAGATTGTTCGGGAATGGCCTTAATCAAGTTATTAATCTTTTCTAAGATTTCACTATTTTCAGCGCATTTTTCGAACTTTTGTTTTCTAAACTCTTTAAGCACTTTCTGAGCTCTATCACTCATTTTAAATGGCTTGAAGAGAGGCTTTTCTATTTGAGAAGACGAAGTTGATGGTTCTTCAGTATTAGGTTTGACTAAAGTTTTAACTTTATCAATTTTATTACCTAAAACTTGGAGATATTTATTTGTGTAATTTGCTTGTTCCATTAATCCTTTAATGTCATGAGGTTTGACATCTTCTTTGGGATCTTTGGTTTTAAAAGGGGATGCTATGACTGGTTGGTCATTAGCATCTTTTAATTTAGGGATTTGAAACTGGACTTCTGGAGGTAAATCAGATTGGACTATCTTACCATCCTTAATAACCCAGTTTATTCCTCTGACTGACGGGTTAATAATAACATCAACCTGCCAAGGATAATTGATTTTCTTTTTGATTGAGTATGCATGAAACCAATCAAAGAAAGGAACTTGAGTTTTAGTATCATTAATGAATTTATGATACCTAGATTGGATTTTAATTTTTTCTTTACCCTTGTAATTTTGGAAAAACCAATCTCTCTTAAGTTTGTTTTCTTTAGAGCGAAAGTCTTTCCCCGAGGGTTTCGTCAACTATGATAAAGATCCTATGATTCATAAGGACCATCCATAGAAGAGTATGTTGGAGACTGGTTAGACTTTTGGTCATAATCCATGTCTTTGTAAATTGGATGGGGAATTTGGGAAGTATTATTTACTCCTCTAGTTTAGTTGGTCCATGGGATACAGACCTAGCTAATGATGGTGTTCTATTAGAACAAGGGCCTCCAAACGAACCTATAGGTCCTAGGGCCTCTATTCTGGAAGAGAAAGAATTTCTCCTATCAAAGTTGATTTCAACCTTGCCAGAATTATCTTGTTTAATAAAATTGATTTGTGGTGCTGGTCTTGGAATGACGGTGTTGCCTTTTCCATGATCCATTTTTCAGGAAGCGTTATTTCGTCCCATTTGATTGTTCTAGGAAGGAAACATTAGCCTTTGTCATATCAGTAATGAACAAAGTAGTTTCACCTTTCTGAGGTTTTAGAAGGACTCTTGAAGCACAAGTATTCATGACCTTGTACTGAATCCTGTAGATTAGGGCTGAAATAGATCCTTCCTTCATATCTAAACCGCAAAATTGGATGTTAAGGAAGAGTGAGTCCAAAATATTTCTATCCATTAGACTCACAGTCTTGTTAGGATAACAGTTGAAATATACTGGTCCTTGACCTAAGCTTGTTTCTACTGTTCCTATCAAAGAATCCTCAAATTTGTTGTGTCTAATATCTCTAAGACACATGAGGACAGCTACATCTAAACCCATATCAATTAAAGGTTTGATAGTTATTTGGACACACCCAATATGAAGATATTTATACTTCTTGGTGTGTTCTATGATTGAATCTTTAGACAAGAGATGGAATTCTTCTCCAATACCTTGTCCTAAAGGTATATTGTTTTCAACAGTCTTGATAATGTAATCGAGGACCGTTTTTGTTTTTGATTTTCAGGGGACGTATAGTTAGTCTGAGGATTTCTGAATTGTCCAAATCATCCATGTTTTGGTTGATTTCTTGACGAACTTCTTCGTCGAAGAGATTAAATTTTGGGTTGACCTCTTGGGTCAAAGTTTCTTGTTCATTGAACAAGTGTGGAGATTTGTTTTTTTTGAGGTGAAGAGGAGGATGAAGAAGTAGAGGAAGAGGTTGGTAGGGAAAGGCGAGAAAAGGTACGAATAAGGCGATTCATGAATAAAGAACAACCTCTAGTATCTTTGCCATCCTCCTGGTTCCATAGAATTTTTAATAAGGTATCTGTTATAAATTTATAACTTTTGAAATCTGGAGAAAAACTCTTTTTTTTTTTTTTTTTTTTTTTTTTTTAAACTCTTTATCTTGAACTTCTCAGCTAATTAAGTTTATTCTATGAGTAATAAATTCAAGCTTTAGACTTAATGTTCATAATTTTGAAAATGATCTCGGAGGGTATTTCTATGGTCTTACTTGCCACCCTTGGGACTTACTTGCCTCATACCTTGTGTGCCGCTTTCAATATTTAGAACTGCTTATGCCAAAGGAATTTATTAATCACTTAATAAACAGCTGATCAAGATGTTCAAAATAAACAGTTTATCTGTACAGAAAATAAACAAGACATAAATTTAACAATGGTTAGGTGGTAGAACCACCATATAAACCATTGGATCCGAACAAATGACAGAAATATTATACAAAATTTTCCAGATTCCATGTTATAACTTATAACAGTATCCTTATTAATTATCCTACTTCCCCATCAGGCTCGATACCGAGACAATGGAAAGATCGACTATGGAAGAAAGAATAGAAAGTAAGAAGCATAAAAAGACTTAAATTTAATTATTAATTCATTAAAACGAAAAATAAATATGCAGAAATAAATTAGTGCATAAAAGAAATAAAAAAAACTGAAAACTGAGCGGTAGTCCGCACTGATCGTTAAGGTGAAGAAGGAAGAAGCCAGATCGGCGGTAGTCCGCACCGATCCTGGAGAGGAGAAGAGAAATGCGAAAGAGATCTTTTATTAAAAGAGAAGGAGCTTACAAGAAGTATCGGAGCTTCTCTCTCTAAGTTCTCTCTCTAATTCTTGTATCTGAAAGGGTACCTCACAAATGAGACGAGGCCTCCTTTTATAATTGAAAATTTTATCAGACTACGTAACCCGTTTCATAACCTGAACTATTTGCTACAGAAAGCGGTAAAAACCCTAGATACAAAATCTCAAACTATCTAGGTCTTCATTTGCCATTTGTGATTCATTGAAATTGATTCCATAACAATCGTCCTCATTCTGGTAGAAGGGATCAGTTGAGCAGAATCGAGATCATCAAAGATCTTGATCCTCTTCATCATCCTTTTCAATGTTTCCTTTGGAGGAAGAGGCTTTTCTATCTCCTTCTTCTTCATCATCTTCTTTTTTAGAAGTAGATGCTTCAGCTTCCAAGGCTTTAAGAGCAGTCTTGAGATGCTCCCCGGAGTTGATCTTTGATTGAGCTCCCGGCTAGAAGGCTGATAGAGAAGTCTTTTGGTTGAGAAATAAGGAAGTTTCAGGATCTGATGCCTTAAGGAATTCCTTATTATTTTTGAACCAATCTTTAATCTTGGCTGGTTGGACTTGTTCACAATTAAATTGTTGCCACCACTTTACATAAAAGTGTCTATTAATTTGAGGCAATTCCATTTTGTGATTGGTTTTGCTAAAGGCTATTCGCCAGGAAAATATCCAGGCTAACCCGAAGCTGGAAAAGAATTTGAGACTGGCTGGTATTCTACTGCTAGTTGGTTCATACAGTTTCTTGAACTGGTCGAATCCATCTGTGACAGCCGTGGGGAGGATTGACGGAACGGGTCCGAATAAATTCCACCAACTGAGAAACCAATTTGGAAAATAATATCTAGTGTTGTTGCTAAACATTATTAGCCATGAATGTTTTCTCTGTTGATTTTGGTGCCAGAAGACATTAGTCCATGCATCAATATAATCCCAATAAGAGTAACCTGCTGGGTCAAACGGTTGGGAGAATTTTTTATAAGTTTTAAGAGTTTTCCCGAATTGGTCTGGTCTTAAAACTTTGAGGATCCTGATGGTTGAATGAGTGTTCATATCAGGATGTCTTTTATCATCTTTGTAGTGCTTAATTGAGACCGATTTGGTATCAATCAAAATGAATTCATAAAAGGTTCTTGTTTTGTTCATGGCTGTTGGCCTGAAAAAGAACCCTTCTGGGAATGCTATTTCCATAACCTTATAAGGATTTCTGTGGCAAAACTCTGGTTCAACCTGCAAAACAACTTCAGATATATTTTTGTTAATATATGTATTAGTTGGTTCGGGGCTGAGTGTCTTGGTTGATTCTGTAGCACTGGGTTTTTTAGAACATGTGCTAACAGATATTTTGGATTTGGTGTCATCATCTGATTCAGATGATGCTATATCCGCCCAGGACTTTTTTGGTAGGACCAGGAATGAGTCCTTAATTCCTGGGGTTGGGTTTTTTGGTAAGGCCATTGCATAGTCAGAAGTTTTTTGACTTTGAATGATGTTTTTATAGTAATCTCGGATGGAGTTACCAACTTAAAGGATTTTTTTATGGATTTGATCCTGGATTGATGATCCAGGTAATTTTTAGGTGGATGACCCAATTTGGGTATGAGACCCAGAATTTGCTTTTTGTGGCTGCTGAATTTGATGAGGTTTTTGTTGTCCTTTCAATTCTGCTGGCTCTAGAAGCATCTTGGTTTCTATAGGCAACACCTTTTTTAGCTTTGCCTGACTTTGGAGGCATCTATCTGTCCTGTAAAAACTCTCTGGTTAAATAATCTGGTAGACTGTTTTGGGCTCCTTTAAGAAATTCAATGTCAAAATCGAAAATGCTTAAAATAGCCTGCCATCTGGCAAAAATTTGTTTTGATGCAAGATTTTTAACATCTTTTTTCAAGATTTCTTTAGCTGATTTGCAATCAACTCTAATCAAAAATTTTTGATTCAATAAATCACTTTGAAATTTGGAAATGCACAAAACAATTGCTAAAACTTCCTTTTTTAACAGTTGAATATTTTTGCTGTGCAGAATTCCAGTGTTTTGATGTATAAGAAATGATTTGCTCATGGCCATCAATTCTTTGTTTAAGAATGCCACCATAACCTATGTTAGAGGCATCAGTTTCAACAACTTTGAATGCTTGTGGATTTGGGAGATACAAGCATTTTATGGATAAAACTTGCTGTTTGATTCTTTTGACAATTTGAGTATGACTATCAGTCCACTCAGGAGGATTCTTTTTGAGTCTATCATGGAGAGGTTTCACCATCTGACTCAAATTGGGGACAAAGTCACCTACATAATTTAGACATCCTAGAAACCTTTGGAGCTGAGTTTTATCTAGGATTTCATTTGGAAATTTTGAAGCAAATTCTATTGATCTGCTTATCGGGATTATAGTTCCTTGGCTGATCATATGACCTAAGAACCTAATCTTTGTCTGGAATAGACTTATTTTTGACTCCGAGATCACAAGACCATTTCTTTGGATGACCTTAACAAAAATCTGGAGATGTTTGAAGTGTTGATCAATTGAATCTGAGAATACTAAGACATCATCAATGTAGACAATAGTAAACTTAGTATAATCATTGAATATATCATTCATAATTTTTTGAAATTCTGAAGGGGCATTCTTCAGACCGAATGGCATGACATTCCATTCATATTGCCCGAAAGGTACAGTAAAGGCTGTTTTGTACCTGTCAGATTCTTTGATTTGAATTTGCCAAAATCCTGACTTCATGTCAAATTTGGAAAAGATTTTAGCTGAATTTAACCTATTAAGAAGATCTCTTTTATTAGGAATAGGATATCTAATCCATTGAAGAGCTTCATTGAGAGGTTTGTAATTGATTACCAATCTAGGCGTACCACGCTCTAGCTCAGCTTGTTTGTTAACATAGAAAGCAGCACAAGACCATGGGCTTTTACTCTTTCTAATTAGTTTTTTGTCTAAGAGATCCTTGATCTCTTTTTGGCAATGAAGAAGGAGCTCTTCGTTCATTTGAATTGGTCTAGCTTTGGTTGGGATGAGACTGTCACGGAAGTCTCTTTCATAGGGTAAATCAACCATGTGATTTTTCCTATCCCAAAAAGCATTTGGTAGATTAGAACAGATAGAGGTTTTGATATCTTTAAAAACCTTTTCTATCCTATTCTTAATTTGAGGAGTTTCTAATTGCTGATTAATCCTAGCATGAGAAACTTCTTCTTTTAGGTAATTTATTTGCTTAATTTTATTATCCAATAAGTTAAGTGTTTTAACTATTGGTTTATTTGTAAAATCAAATCTTATTTCTTTTCCTGAACAAAAAGTTATGATACCTTTATCATTAATTTCGATTGGGAAGAGGGATTTGATGAATGGTGTCCCTAGGATAACTTCATTCTTTAAGTTTTTGACTAAAAGAAAGCTCGTTTTAATCCTAAGGTCTTGGTTAACTATAGCTGCCTTGGACAACTTATAGTTGATTTTTAACTTAGAACCGCTAGCTGTGCTAAGCTTTTCCGAAGTTTTCTCAAAGTATTTAGTAGGAATTAATCCTTCTAAGATACAGTTTGAATCAGCACCTGTGTCAAATAAGGCCAAAGTTTCAAGAACAAAATCCTTAATGACAATTTTGATGTTGATGTAAAATTTCTGGATTCTAATCTTTTTGATTAAACCCATGATTTTATCAGAACCTTCATCAGAAGATTCACTTCTACTAGAATCAGATGATCCAAGAGACTCATTTTCCTTCCATCCAATTTGTGCTAACATAACTGAATGAAGGTCTTGTTGAGTTTTAAGGTCTTTGATTTCCAGTTTAAGATTTCTTATTTCTTCCTGGAGGTCCTGAATTGTGGTTGGTTTAGAGGTGGAACCTATTTCAAGTTTTCTAAAAATTTTACTAACGTCAAATTTATTATCAGTTAATAAGTTTTTAGGTCTTGTTTTAACCTCTAATGATTTTTTAAGTTGGTTTAAGAAAACCATTTTCTCTTGTGGATCAGAGATGTTTTCTATTACCTCAAACAAGAGATTTTGTTCTTTTGTCAAAACATTTATTTCAGAAGAAGATTCTTCCTCTGTAGATGATGATGATTCATTATCATCATGCTGAAGACCTTTAGTGTTTTCTTCTGAAGATTCCTTATTGGATTCTTCATCTGAAGATTGGATTAAAAGTTTATTGATTTGGTCCTCTACTTGAGGATCAAGGTTTAATTGTTTAATCTTGTTTTTTAACCAGCAAAATCTGCTAGTGTGACCTTTCTTCCCACACTTGAAACAATAGACAGGTGGATCATTAGGATTCTTCTTCCTAGGTCCTGTTCTTTTTGTTTTAGGTTGGGGTTCATTTTTGTTTTTCCTTTTCCACTTCCGTCTAGGTTGGGTTCTAGGAGGAGGAGGTTGGGTTTTGTTTAGATGTCTCTTTACTTGTTTCTTACAAGCTGGGAGACCAAATTGTTCGCAGAAAGATCCTAATTCTCGTTTTTCAAGAATTTTTTCTTTCTTTAATTGATCTTGGATCTTATCATCCTGACAAATTTTTAAAGCAACTCTCTGGACATAAGAGACTAATTGTCCATATGTAAGATCATCATATGGAATTTCTCCTTTAGGATTATGGCTTCGGATTTTATTCCTAACTTTGTCTCCTAAAGATTTTGGAAGTCCTGCAAGGAATTTCTCCTTCCAGAAAGGTTGATGACAATCTTCTCTAGTGTAAACTCTGGCTAGAAGGTATCCTTATAAGATCTGAAATCTCCTAGAGTTCTACACCTTAAATTGGAAAGTAATTCGGCAGACCTATCCTTCCATAAAGATGGATCTCCTATGAAATGCTTTGCTATGGTGAATATTAATGTATTCACGGAATCAGAAATTCCTTCTGAATTCATCATTTGTTATGACTCTACCATCTTGGTTGGTCCTAACAGCTTCAAAAATTTGAGTTTTGTCTTCTTCAGTGAGATGATTATCCCACCAACCTTTTAGTTGTCCAGTAAATCCTGAAACTAAGATGTTAACTATAACATCTTCAGAACTATCATGGGCTGTCTGATATGCAGTAGCCACCATGGACATGTGTTGAAGAGTACTCATAATATTATACTCAGTTTGAGTATCTATGTTCCATTCATAGATATTGTTTGCATTAAAAGACCTAAAGTTTCCTTCACCTCTTTCTTCTAAGAGAAGGTCTGGGGCTGTAGGCCTTTGGTAATACAGCTTAGAGGAAGATTTCCAATTAACTGGATTAAGATTTAAAGGTATCTTACCTTTTTTATTGAATTCTCTTTCACTGACTGAACCTTCTTCAGTTCTAGAAAAAGAAGAGATTGAGGAATTATCAGAATCTTTTCCTAGGACATTTATCCTAGAAGACCTGGTTCTAACTCCTAAACTTGGATCAGATTGTTCGGGGAATGGCCTTAATCAAGTTATTAATCTTTTCTAAGATTTCACTATTTTCAGCGCATTTTTCGAACTTTTGTTTTCTAAACTCTTTAAGCACTTTCTGAGCTCTATCACTCATTTTAAATGGCTTGAAGAGAGGCTTTTCTATTTGAGAAGACGAAGTTGATGGTTCTTCAAGATTAGGTTTGACTAAAGTTTTAACTTTATCAATTTTATTACCTAAAACTTGGAGATATTTATTTGTGTAATTTGCTTGTTCCATTAATCCTTTAATGTCATGAGGTTTGACATCTTCTTTGGGATCTTTGGTTTTAAAAGGGGATGCTATGACTGGTTGGTCATTAGCATCTTTTAATTTAGGGATTTGAAACTGGACTTCTGGAGGTAAATCAGATTGGACTATCTTACCATCCTTAATAACCCAGTTTATTCCTCTGACTGACGGGTTAATAATAACATCAACCTGCCAAGGATAATTGATTTTCTTTTTGATTGAGTATGCATGAAACCAATCAAAGAAAGGAACTTGAGTTTTAGTATCATTAATGAATTTATGATACCTAGATTGGATTTTAATTTTTCTTTACCCTTGTAATTTTGGAAAAACCAATCTCTCTTAAGTTTGTTTTCTTTAGAGCGAAAGTCTTTCCCGAGGGTTTCAAATCAACTATGATAAAGATCCTATGATTCATAAGGACCATCCATAGAAGAGTATGTTGGAGACTGGTTAGACTTTTGGTCATAATCCATGTCTTTGTAAATTGGATGGGGAATTTGGGAAGTATTATTTACTCCTCTAGTTTAGTTGGTCCATAGGATACAGACCTAGCTAATGATGGTGTTCTATTAGAACAAGGGCCTCCAAACGAACCTATAGGTCCTAGGGCCTCTATTCTGGAAGAGAAAGAATTTCTCCTATCAAAGTTGATTTCAACCTTGCCAGAATTATCTTGTTTAATAAAATTGATTTGTGGTGCTGGTCTTGGAATAGACGGTGTTGCCTTTTCCATGATCCATTTTTCAGAAGCGTTACTTCGTCCCATTTGATTGTTCTAGGAAGGGAAACATTAGCCTTTGTCATATCAGTAATGAACAAAGTAGTTTCACCTTTCTGAGGTTTTAGAAGGACTCTTGAAGCACAAGTATTCATGACCTTGTACTGAATCCTGTAGATTAGGGCTGCATGAATAGATCCTTCCTTCATATCTAAACCGCAAAATTGGATGTTAAGGAAGAGTGAGTCCAAAATATTTCTATCCATTAGACTCACAGTCTTGTTAGGATAACAGTTGAAATATACTGGTCCTTGACCTAAGCTTGTTTCTACTGTTCCTATCAAAGAATCCTCAAATTTGTTGTGTCTAATATCTCTAAGACACATGAGGACAGCTACATCTAAACCCATATCAATTAAAGGTTTGATAGCTATTTGGACACACCCAATATGAAGATATTTATACTTCTTGGTGTGTTCTATGATTGAATCTTTAGACAAGAGATGGAATTCTTCTCCAATACCTTGTCCTAAAGGTATATTGTTTTCAACAGTCTTGATAATGTAATCGAGGACCGTTTTTGTTTTTGATTTTCGAGGACGTATAGTTAGTCTCCCGAGGGATTTCTGGAATTGTCCAAATCATCCATGTTTTGGTTGATTTCTTCGAAGCGAACTTCTTCGTCGAAGAGATTAAATTTTGGGTTGACCTCTTGGGTCAAAGTTTCTTGTTCATTGAACAAGTGTGGAGATTTGTTTTTTGAGGGTGAAGAGGAGGATGAAGAAGTAGAGGAAGAGGTTGGTAGGGAAAGGCGAGAAAAGGTACGAATAAGGCGATTCATGAATAAAGAACAACCTCTAGTATCTTTGCCATCCTCTGGTTCCATAGAATTTTTAATAAGGTATCTGTTATAAATTTATAACTTTTGAAATCTGGAGAAAAAACTCTTTTTTTTTTTTTTTTTTTTTTTTTTTTTTTTTTAACCAGAGAGTTTTTACAGGATTTAGGGTTTAGGGTTTAGGGTTAAGAATTATGCACAAAACAATTGCTAAAACTTCCTTTTTAACAGTTGAATATTTTTGCTGTGCAGAATTCCAGTGTTTTGATGTATAAGAAATGATTTGCTCATGGCCATCAATTCTTTGTTTAAGAATGCCACCATAACCTATGTTAGAGGCATCAGTTTCAACAACTTTGAATGCTTGTGGATTTGGGAGATACAAGCATTTTATGGATAAAACTTGCTGTTTGATTCTTTTGACAATTTGAGTATGACCGTCACCCACTCAGGGAGGATTCTTTTGAGTCTATCATGGAGAGGTTTCACCATCCGACTCAAATTGGGGACAAAGTCACCTACATAATTTAGACATCCTAGAAACCTTTGGAGCTGAGTTTTATCTAGGATTTCATTTGGAAATTTTGAAGCAAATTCTATTGATCTCGCTTATCGGGATTATAGTTCCTTGGCTGATCATATGGCCTAAGAACCTAATCTTTGTCCGAATAGACTTATTTTTGACTCAGAGATCACAAGACCATTTCTTTGGATGACCTTAACAAAAATCTGAGATGTTTGAAGTGTTGATCAATTGAATCTGAGAATACTAAGACATCATCAATGTAGACAATAGTAAACTTAGTATAATCATTGAATATATCATTCATAATTTTTGAAATTCTGAAGGGCATTCTTCGACCAATGGCATGACATTCCATTCATATTGCCCGAAAGGTACAGTAAAGGCTGTTTTGTACCTGTCAGATTCTTTTGATTTGAATTTGCCAAAATCCTGACTTCATGTCAAATTTGGAAAAAGATTTTAGCTGAATTTAACCTATTAAGAAGATCTCTTTTATTAGAATAGGATATCTAATCCATTGAAGAGCTTCATTGAGAGGTTTGTAATTGATTACCAATCTAGGCGTACCACGCTCTAGCTCAGCTTGTTTGTTAACATAGAAAGCAGCACAAGACCATGGGCTTTTACTCTTTCTAATTAGTTTTTTGTCTAAGAGATCCTTGATCTCTTTTTGGCAATGAAGAAGGAGCTCTTCGTTCATTTGAATTGGTCTAGCTTTGGTTGGGATGAGACTGTCACGGAAGTCTCTTTCATAGGGTAAATCAACCATGTGATTTTTCCTATCCCAAAAAGCATTTGGTAGATTAGAACAGATAGAGGTTTTGATATCTTTAAAAACCTTTTCTATCCTATTCTTAATTTGAGGAGTTTCTAATTGCTGATTAATCCTAGCATGAGAAACTTCTTCTTTTAGGTAATTTATTTGCTTAATTTTATTATCCAATAAGTTAAGTGTTTTAACTATTGGTTTATTTGTAAAATTAAATCTTATTTCTTTTCCTGAACAAAAAGTTATGATACCTTTATCATTAATTTCGATTGGGAAGAGGGATTTGATGAATGGTGTCCCTAGGATAACTTCATTCTTTAAGTTTTTGACTAAAAGAAAGCTCGTTTTAATCCTAAGGTCTTGGTTAACTATAGCTGCCTTGGACAACTTATAGTTGATTTTTAACTTAGAACCGCTAGCTGTGCTAAGCTTTTCCGAAGTTTTCTCAAAGTATTTAGTAGGAATTAATCCTTCTAAGATACAGTTTGAATCAGCACTGTGTCAAATAAGGCCAAAGTTTCAAGAACAAAATCCTTAATGACAATTTTGATGTTGATGTAAAATTTCTGGATTCTAATCTTTTGATTAAACCCATGATTTTATCAGAACCTTCATCGAAAGATTCACTTCTACTAGAATCGGATGATCCAAGAGACTCATTTTCCTTCCATCCAATTTGTGCTAACATAACTGAATGAAGGTCTTGTTGAGTTTTAAGGTCTTTGATTTCCAGTTTAAGATTTCCAGTTTAACATAACTGAATGAAGATTCACTTCTACTAGAATCGGATGATCCAGTAGACTCACTTTTTTTTTTTTTTTTTTTTAACCAGAGAGTTTTTACAGGACAGATAGATGCCTCCAAAGTCAGCAGGCAAAGGTGTCCTGCCTATAGACACCAAGATGCTTCTAGAGCCAGCAGAATTGAAGAGGACAACAAAAACCTCATCAAATTCAGCAGCCACCAAAGCAAATTCTGGGTCTCATACCCAAATTGGGTCATCCACCCAAAAACTACCTGGATCATCAATCCAGGATCAAATCCATAAAAAAATCCTTAAGCTGGTAACTCCATCCGAGATTACTAGCAAAAACATCATTCAAAGTCAAAAAACTTCTGACTATGCAATGGCCTTACCAAAAAACCCAACCCCAGGAATTAAGGACTCATTCCTGGTCCTACCAAAAAAGTCCTGGGCGGATATAGCATCATCTGAATCAGATGATGACACCAAATCCAAAATATCTGTTAGCACATGTTCTAAAAAACCCAGTGCTACAGAATCAACCAAGACACTCAGCCCCGAACCAACTAATACATATATTAACAAAAATATATCTGAAGTTGTTTTGCAGGTTGAACCAGAGTTTTGCCACAGAAATCCTTATAAGGTTATGGAAATAGCATTCCCAGAAGGGTTCTTTTTCAGGCCAACAGCCATGAACAAAACAAGAACCTTTTATGAATTCATTTTGATTGATACCAAATCGGTCTCAATTAAGCACTACAAAGATGATAAAAGACATCCTGATATGAACACTCATTCAACCATCAGATCCTCAAAGTTTTAAGACCGACTCAATTCGGGAAAACTCTTAAAACTTATAAAAAATTCTCCCAACCGTTTGACCCGGCAAAGTTACTCTTATTGGGATTATATTGATGCATGGACTAATGTCTTCTGGCACCAAAATCAACAGAAAAACATTCATGGCTAATAATGTTTAGAACAACACTAGATATTATTTTCCAAATTGGTTTCTCGGTTGGTGGAATTTATTCGGACCTTCCCGTCAATCCTCCCCACTACTGTCACAGATGGA
>JAENHJ010000392.1:0-51105 GCA_025330945.1 Mucuna pruriens | reverse complement strand
CCCCCCCCCCCCCCCCCCCCCCCCCCCCCCCCCCCCCCCCCCCCCCCCCCCCCCCCCCCCCCCCCCCCCCCCCCCCCCCCCCCCCCCCCCCCCCCCCCCCCCCCCCCCCCCCCCCCCCCCCCCCCCCCCCCCCCCCCCCCCCCCCCCCCCCCCCCCCCCCCCCCCCCCCCCCCCCCCCCCCCCCCCCCCCCCCCCCCCCCCCCCCCCCCCCCCCCCCCCCCCCCCCCCCCCCCCCCCCCCCCCCCCCCCCCCCCCCCCCCCCCCCCCCCCCCCCCCCCCCCCCCCCCCCCCCCCCCCCCCCCCCCCCCCCCCCCCCCCCCCCCCCCCCCCCCCCCCCCCCCCCCCCCCCCCCCCCCCCCCCCCCCCCCCCCCCCCCCCCCCCCCCCCCCCCCCCCCCCCCCCCCCCCCCCCCCCCCCCCCCCCCCCCCCCCCCCCCCCCCCCCCCCCCCCCCCCCCCCCCCCCCCCCCCCCCCCCCCCCCCCCCCCCCCCCCCCCCCCCCCCCCCCCCCCCCCCCCCCCCCCCCCCCCCCCCCCCCCCCCCCCCCCCCCCCCCCCCCCCCCCCCCCCCCCCCCCCCCCCCCCCCCCCCCCCCCCCCCCCCCCCCCCCCCCCCCCCCCCCCCCCCCCCCCCCCCCCCCCCCCCCCCCCCCCCCCCCCCCCCCCCCCCCCCCCCCCCCCCCCCCCCCCCCCCCCCCCCCCCCCCCCCCCCCCCCCCCCCCCCCCCCCCCCCCCCCCCCCCCCCCCCCCCCCCCCCCCCCCCCCCCCCCCCCCCCCCCCCCCCCCCCCCCCCCCCCCCCCCCCCCCCCCCCCCCCCCCCCCCCCCCCCCCCCCCCCCCCCCCCCCCCCCCCCCCCCCCCCCCCCCCCCCCCCCCCCCCCCCCCCCCCCCCCCCCCCCCCCCCCCCCCCCCCCCCCCCCCCCCCCCCCCCCCCCCCCCCCCCCCCCCCCCCCAATTTTCTTCACGGGGACGTGATAAAACGTGATCATGTCGAATGCCGCCATGATTTCACGTGGTTGTGGTATGGGATCAACATAGGCCCTTGCTTCCCCATTCTTCGCGAAGCTGATAAATAACCAAAGCCGAGTCCCCTGAATACCTTGAGCCTTTTCACCTGGTATTCTAGGGCCATCAAGAGGCCCATCGCAAGCCTCGATTCAGCCATGTTATTGGTACAAATAAACCCAACTTGGCTACAAACACCGGTCGCTTCTGGTGAAATTAGGACTACCCAATCCCATTTCCTACTATATTGAGGCCCCATCAACCACATTGTCCATTCATCTGTGTCGAGCCTTTGTCCGCGTAGCCGTCATGAGATGCCTGCCCTGGGAACTCGAGCTTAATGGTCATGAAGTCCGGCGTAGGGATGATAGGCTAGCTATTCGCCAAGGCACTTCCCTTTAATGGTCGCTTGGTTTACATAAAGGATGTCGATTCGCATAACGCCATTTGCCAACGCGAAATTTGTCCTATTAGTATGGTTTTTCAAGATGTACTTGATCAAGTCATTCTGGCTACTAGCCAAGTCATGGGACAGCATGTATAGCCCGGAGCCTTTTAGCAGCCTAGACGAGGGGCACAACAGGTTCATTCTAAAGGTTGAATATCCGCTCGCACTCTAAGTGAATTTTTACTAAGATAGTAGATAACCTATTCCTTCTTTCCCCGTGGGCGCCCCATCGCCCCAAAGATACAACCCATGGATTCCTCCAATACGGTCAAGTAAAGTATCAACAAATGGCCCGCGCTGGTATTTGTGACTGTGGATTTTCCAAGTATCGCTTAATTTGTCAAGGCTTTGGCATTCCGAGTCCCATTCCTTTTTTTGCTTTTTTTTTTTCGCAAGAGTTTGGAAACGGGGCTACGCAGCCGCGAATCGAGATGAATCGATATGAAGTTGATTCGGCCCCCAGAATCCCCCCCACTTCCGACTGACTTGGGGCCGGCATTTCCCCGATGGCCTTGACCTTATCCGGGGTCCACCTCGATGCCATTTTCAAGTGACCACGGCCAAGCAATTTGCCTGTCTTTACCCCCAAAGGTACATTTGGGGGCTTAGTCGCAACTTATATTCGCTGAAGCTCCTGAAGAGCTTTCAGATCCTCTACGTGCTACTCTAGCATTTTTGACTTGGCGATCATATCATCCATATGTAAACCTCATTTTTTGTGCATCATGTCGGAAACAAGTTACCATGGCTCGTTGATAGCGGCTCTATGCTCTTAAGTCCGAAGGGCATCACCTTGTAGCAGAAAGTTCCCACAAAGTGATGAATGTCGTTTTTTCTTGGTCCCTGGGGAGCATCATAATTTGCTTGTAGCCCGAGAATCCATCCATGAAGGAGAAGAATGCGTGTTGGGCGGTGTTGTCAACTAGTACATCGATGTAGGGTAGCGGGAAATTATCTTTGGGCTGGCCCTATTCGATCCCCTCTGTAGTCCATGCACATTCGTATTTTCCCATCCTGGTATTGGCATTATGTTTTCTACCCATCATGGGTAATTGGCCAAACCAGAACTCGCTCCAATCAAGCTTCTCTACTTTTCCTTTTGATTTCAGGCCACCTTTGGCCTCATTTCTTCACAATTGCTGCCTAACCTGTGACCCCTGAGTTCTGTGGGCAACTTTAGTTCCACAATCTCGATCTGGTTTCTGCATATCCCTCGATATGACCAAGCGAAGACATCCACAGATTTCTTTTAAGAGCTCGATGAGCTTTGCTCTCAAGTCCTGACGCTGTCAGCCTATTCGACTTCTCTCCCCTTTGCTCCTTCGTAATACACACTCAAGATCCTTTGTTGGCGCCGAATTTTGGCTTTTCTCCGCTCATCCATCGTTTATGTCTACCAAGGCTTTACCGAGCTTACACTCCCGCTTAACATGCTAGGTTGGTCAAGTTCCTCATTCCCGAGAGATTGTTATTTGGGATTATTGGATTATTTTTATTGGTTATTTAGAAAAGACTTACTTTAATGTGAAACAGGAAAAGATAGAACAACTAAAATGAAAATGCATGCTAAAACTTCATTAATAAAATTACGGAGTCATTCAAGGACACAAGATCAAATTACATTTCAAAAGGTCAGGGTCTGTAACCCTTCTACTGTCCAATTGGTGAGCTCTTCTTGCAAGGTACACCCATGCTGCCCGGCCTTTTAGTCCTTTCTCCGATCGCCGACACACTTCCCCGTAAATGATCGGCCTCAATGGCCTCCGAGTCATCTCCCGTAGCCGAATTCTCGAATCGCCCTAGATTTTCTGGATACCAGGATTGGGGTAGGTATGCCTTCCGTGAGGCCTAACTTTTGCCCGGCTGATAACCTTCCTTGATCATAATTTGCGCTGCCGTGTTTGCCGGGGATAAAGCATACTTCTAGTTTTCCTCCCTTGGTGCCTTCTACTTCCAATGATTGGAAGGAGGCCTCACGCCTCTTCGTCCTCTCTTCATGTACACTTCGGGATGGGAGTGGTGATCACTAGCTCCCTTTCACCCATGATGCTGATTATTTGGTGATTGTAATGAATTTCACCTATTTATGGGAGGGAAGATGGCACCTACGTCGCTGTATCCAGGGTCGTCCAAGGAGGCAACTGTAAGCTGGCCGGATGTCCATGACTTGGAAATTAATGTTGAACAAAGTTGGACCAATGAGAATAGGCAGGGAGATTTCTCCCATGACTTCCCGTTTTGACCCATCGAATGCTCGTACCACTACCGAGCTAGCCCTTACCGGGCATCTACACGGGTCGGGCTTATCCAATGTTGCCTCGGGGAGGACATTCAGTGATTATCTAATGTCCATCGTGACCCCTGGCAATCATGTAGCCACCACACTTACCGAGATATGGAGTGGTTGGTTATGGCTTCTCCCTTTGACCGGTATTTCATCATCGAGAAAGTCAAGTTGACCCTTGCTAGTGATGTTGTTGACCAGGCTGCCGAATCTTTCAACAAGCAGGTCACAATACGCTGGGGCTTCTTGCAAGACCTTCAAGAGGAGATTCCGATGGGCCTTGGAATTGAGTAGCAAAAGAGGGAGGAGATCTGTGCCGGGTCTTGTCATCTAGTCGAGGAATTGATGTTCTTCGTATGCCCGATGATTTTCAGGAATTCTTCGCCTCAAAACTGGTCAGGCATAGGCACCGATGCTTTGTAGTAGGTTCTGCAACTCCTTACTAGGTGTGAGCTCTGACTTCGGAGGTTTTCCCTGTAGATGCGGCCCTTTCTTCTAGTGATGCCCCCACCTTCAGCAATGTTGGTAACCTCCCTCGTGGGGCCCTTCCTCCTTTGCCTCCTATTGTCACCAGATACTTGCATACCGCATGGTTGTCACGGTATGTTATTGGGCATGGACACCGGGAGTGGTGAAAGGGGAGCGTGGTATTTGTACCCTGATCGTAGTAAATGGTAATCGATTTCCTCGCGGGGTTTCACCGCCACCTGCCGCAACCTCGAAGACTACCGCGCCAGGCCTTTGCCTCATGAAGTTCATGATCCAAGGCATTATGAACGCCTCCCGTGAGGAGGAGAGGGTTTGGCTCACATTTGGCCCAACTTCTTGAATTGAATCATCCTCCTTCTAGGAGGTCCCTGTATTCTATGCTCGTGGCCCAACAATTTTCCGTGGGCGCGGCCCGGCCTCCTTCGTGGGCATTCGATTTGGCACGTGGGGTCATAACTCCTGGGACAATGAGGCTCAAGGACTTTGGCAAGGGCCGTTGTAATCATACGCTTTTGCAGCACCGGTGAAAGAGGGTCGTGTAGGTCATTGGTATGGGCGTAAAGGTTCTCCCCGAACCGATGACCACGGGATTCCGGGTATTGGCCTGCTTGTAGTTTCGCCTGCTCGCATTTGGAGGGTTGGTCAAACTACCATCCCAGAGGGTCGAGCCGTAACTGGTAGGGAGCTTGAGTTTCCTCCTTACCGCATTTATTTGGGGATCTATAGTTACAACATTTGTCTCCCCGCTTTCTCCTTTCTGCATAGGCTTCCTCATGGAGTCAAGGAGTTGCCGGGCGATCCTTCCATGTTTGAGGCCGACTGCATTCCCTTCCCAAATACCACCAAATCCACGAAGCTTGATGCCATGCTCCCCTACGGCCTTATCAGAAGGGGGACGACAATGTCTCAATAAACATGGAGACCATTTCTTCTAGCTGGGGATTTGACCCGACTCGCCAACTCGCGCCATCCCTTGGCGTGCATCCTTGAATCCTTCGAACTCCATCTTGACAAATTCGAGTCGACCGTCTGGGGCCATATCCTTGTTGTATCTATATTGCCGAGAAAATGCCTCTACCAGTCTCCTGTGTCTTTACTTGTCCTTTCCATGTTGACGCACTAATTTAGGAAGTAGCCTAGTGAGACTATCTTGAAGCAAATGTACCAAGATCTTGTCTTGGTGAATGTAAAGGGCCATTTTTCGACAGTACATGGCGAGATGTACCCGGGGCAAGAGGTGCCCTTTGTACTTTTCTGAATTTGGGAGTTCAAGTCCATCGGGGAGGCCACATGACATCGCAAAGATCGGTGGCATCTAAGCCTGTGTCCCCCTGCATCTTCAATGATTCGCACTCCACTGCTCTGTGTGGAACCCGATCTTTTCGGGCTGGAATGTGGGTGGCCTCCTGTGTTTTTGGTAGCTCTAGTTTGCCCAGTGTGGTCTTGGAGGGTAGGAGTAGTGAGGCAAGCTTACGCTGCTTGAGTGAGGATGGGTATTGGGCGGCTCGCTTCTACCACCTCTGGGTTCTTCTACCACTGTGCTCTACAGTGCATTCCACATTGGAGGCATTCCATATTTTGGGAGAGTCTGGGGACACGCAGTCCCTTGAGTTGCAGATTAGAGGCGCCCCTGCAGTAGTAGCTGAGGGCAAGTGGGTGTTCCTGGGGAGGAGCTCGAACACCTTGTTGCCGCTCTCTTATCTCACCCATGTGTTCCCTTTATCCGCCCTACTCGCTCCTTATTTGCATGCTTTGTTGTCCAACTCGCCTATTGTTTGCTCCATGTGTCTAGTTCGGCTCGTGTATGGTATGGGTGGTTGGGGGGTGCCTGCTTTTTGCCCTGGAGTTACACTAAACATTATTTCTTTGTCTATCGATTTAGAGCAAGAGTTTTAGAATGCGAGGGGAAAAGGGATATGCATGAGTAAGAACATGATAAACTTTTCTAATTACTTTAAATATTTGAAAAACATGTGCAAATAGTCTTTAAAAATAATCAATCAATCAATCTATATCTAAAACAATAGATGGCCCATCCTTATTAGGGGCGGACAACCTTGGCTTTTATCTGGCCATAAAGTCCCCTACAGAGACCTAGGAAACTCAAGTATTTCCCTTGGCATTTTCATGAAGTCTCGCCATGCCCTCCTCCTTGAAGGCTTCGTGATGCCTCAGAGCCTCCAGTTGGTGAGCCATGCTAGGCTGAAGAACCTATCCTTCCTAACCAGGCTCGGCAAAGGGTGCATTTGTTCTCTAAGTGTCGCGCCTATGTCTCGACACCTACGCCCCAACCTTCTATTGCTTCCCCGAGTCCCTGATGGTCTCCTTTAAGCCGGGCTTCATCTTCTTCAAATTTCATGGATCCCCGACTAGTTCCAATAAGCTTTTACGCCTTGCTCTTTCGTAAGCCTCTTTGAGAGGTCGGCCTCAGCGAGTTCTTCTTCCAAGAGGTGCATCTTTTCTGCGCTTGGGCGGAACTACTCGCCGCCGCCTTCCCTTCTTTTGGCTGTCCAACAAGGCCTCTCGAAGTCTCTCTTTTCTGTATGGTCACTTGATCACGTCAGCCCTTCATTACCCTTCCTTTGTCGGCCGCTGGAGGCAACTACCAATCCTTAATCAAGGCCAGGCCTGCTCGGCTTTGCAATCTCGACATTTAGGTGTTTCCCATGGATCTCCTGTGCTTCCCAGTTTTTTGTTTCCAATGGGCTTTCTGCTTTGTCTTGTCTAGGATACTTTCAGCCTCCCTACTCGAAGGTCTCTCTGTACCTCGCATCGCTGAGTGCTTGAATCTCTGGGCTGAATTTTGTTCTAGGAGCCTTACAGTTCCTAACTCGCCTTTCCACCCACTAATTCAGACTGAGAGGCTCCACAATTTCCTGAGTTTCTCGCTGACGCCATTCTTTATCGGCCGCCTCCAAGCACGCCGAATTTTTTCGAGTGGACGCCCTTCGCTTCTGGACCCGGGTAGTACGAAAAGGAGTCAAGGCTTCCTCCCTGGGAGGAGGATTATCGATATCCTCTACCGGCCGCACCACGCCTGGTTATACTCGATTGCCCCCCGTCCCTAATAAGGCATGTTTTGGATACCCCTTCGTATTTGATGATGATCCGTTCCTTTCATTCCATCGGGGGATACCAGCAGATTGATTTCTCAGATGCCCTTATAGGCTTAGGAACCCATTCTTCCTTATCATGGGCGAAATCCAACCCATTTGAAGTCTCCTATCAAGGTGAAAAGTGCTTGCATTGGAAGAAGTGGAATGTTAGCCATAAATATAGAAGGCGACAAGATCCTCAGACCCCCTCCTCGCTCACCACACCGGTGAGGAATAAGAGGTGCCGGGGTTTTTTCTTACTTCCCATGCTAATCGGGAAAAAAGGTCCCTAATATTTTGAATGCGGGCCGGCTTTCCCATGTAGGCCATTTTCTGGGGCCTCAGAGACGCTCTAACCTATTACGATTTTTTCTTGACCCCGCTACTTTTCCTCTGAAATTTTTAGTAGCCGGGCTATTGCGGGCCCAAGAGGGTGTCTCGATCTTGGTGGAAGTATGAACCCGACTCGCCTAATGGTAATCCCAAAGATGCGCCGTATTATTCTAGCGTGGAGCCATTTGGAAGTCCCCTCAAGGTAAAACATCTTGCCGGGCGCGTCGTAGTACCGACTAAAGCTTCCAGTGCCTCCGTCGGGTCTCAATTTAAGATTTGCGTGAGGTTGCCGCATTTTCTCAAGGTCCCGCGCCACGCCTCCTTTTAGACAACTACTAATATTGGCGGATGGTGTGTGTCCTGGGTCCTTATTTGGACAGTGGTACCTTATCTTGGCACCGTGGTCCCATTTTCAAATTCCCGTAATTAGTTGAAGATATCATGCAATGTAGAGAAAGGGCTGGGATGGATAGTGTTGATTCAGACTTTGGCCAAGCCTCTAAGGTTTAGTAGAGTAGACATGCTTGGTTTAAAGATTGTTCGACCTAGAACAGATTCGGCTTAAGGTTGGCTTAGCTTAGAGTTCACCGATGCACTGGCTTTAAGGTTGATTCTTTTTGAGGGTTGATTGGACGGACTCGATTTAGGACCAACTCCTACCTAGGGAGTTTGTTTTTTTCGACAGACTCTGCTTTCAGGATGACTCAGTTCAGAAGGTTGATTGGATGGCCTGGCTTAGGGACCAACTGCCTAGGGAGTTTGTCGACAGACTCCTTAAGGACCCATTCAGTCTAGGACAGATTCATTTAGGATTGAGTTAGCTTTAGGAGTTTACTGGATTGACCCTGCTTTGGCCGACTCCTGCCAGGTTGGTTGTGACAGACTCTATTTAGACCAACTCCCCTAGGAGTTTGTTGACCTAATTTTGCTTAAGGATGACTCAGTCTCGCAGGGGTTAATTGGACGGGCTTGGTTTAGACTAACCCGGCCTAGGGAATTTGTCGACAGACTTCCTTAAGGACCATTCAGTCTAGACAGATTCGGGCTTAGGATTGACTTAGCTTAGGAGTTTACTCGGATTGGACCCTATTTTTAAGGTTGACTTGGTAGATTCCGTTAAGGTTTATCCAATCAGTTTCTTAGAAGGATTCCCCTCAGGTTCTCACCATTGATTTTAAACTTACTCACCAGTCCCCTGGTTCATGGACTCCCAAGTTTTCACCACAAACATGATCAATTTCCCAGAGATGGCTCCCTCAGGTTGTCAGGCCCAACTAAGCAACGTGGCCATCAATACGCAGAAGACCTCCAATATAGGCAACGCTATACTTAACTCTCGTGAAATAGATCTCACCCATAGGTAATCACACAACATTATGCCTCATCCTATTATAATCAGACCGTGTCATCTATCCTATGGCTCACAGAGAGCACATAGATAACACACACATATTGGGACACATGCAGCAAACAACACAAGCACTCACCTTCCCTATACACCTATCTCAAATGTGGCTTCTTTAACTCTCTCAAGTAAATTTGTCCCCTGAGTCGCGATCCGTCACAACCTCGATCAGACCTTCTAGGATCCGGCTTGAGGTCTACCGAGACCATCTAGGCCTTTCTACAATCAAATCATTCCCGGCTGCCGGAGTCGCCACCTACATTTTTCTCAAGAATGTAAGAAAACCCAGGGAAAGGCCGATCTGTGATCGTGAGTAGGTTCAGTTGGTTATCGAGAACACAAGGTGCCCCCCTACGTGCCTATCAATCGGATAGTTACCCTAGGCTAGCTGTAAGGGATAGGAGTCACTTGTGCTTGGGCCCGTCGAGGTATTTCCGGCTTAAGTTAATGGGGGTTAGATATTATAATGCATCAAGCTTTCCTTTATCGGGGGTTTACGGCTTGACTTTGATAGGAGTGTGTTCCATATGCCTACGCATTCTGGGCTTTTAAAGGAGTCAAAGTCAACGAGTTCTGACTTTTAATAAGGTAGATGGACCGGGTTAGTCAGAGTAGGTTAACGTTGGTTTTTATCAACCGAGACGGACTCTACCAAGAGGGGGGGGTGGGCTTCCGACAAGATGACTACCAGACTACGCTGGTCAAACAATATTCTAACTTCAGCATGCAACATGATGACCTTTAGAGGAAAAAAAAGAATCAACTGAATCGAGCGGGTGGGCTTTCCTGCTTGTCGACCAGTATTCTATTTGCCCTCTTCAGCCTGACTCGAGCGCCTGCTTCTGTTTCCTCTCGCAATCGCCATCTTCCGTCTCGCTATTCTCCTCCTGGCTCTTTCCGCTGGTTCTTTCTCTCCTCTCCCTTTTCTTTCTCATGGGAGGCTTATATGTGAGTTTTCCCAACTGCCGTGTAGTTGCCCTTGGGGTCTGCCAGAAGGATTTATTGTTGACTAGAAAACCGAATCCGCTTTTATGCGGAAGGTTAAGATTCGCCTAAATATTCTGACCTACCTCGATTCACGCAATAGACCCTCGGTCTCGCCTTCCGGGCTGATTTGAAAATGGATCTCGATCTACTCCTTTAGTGGTCTCACCAATCTTGGGTCAATTCCTGGGTTACGATCTCAGGTTTGACTAGGTTCTGAGATGACTACATAGAAAAAGATCTCCTTTTAAAACTACTTGATGCCAACCTCTCCAATGAACGATAACTAGTTTGCAACACAACATCCCCGCAATAATTTGATTCAACTTCCCTAAAACGAAAAATATGTGAGGCATCGTTGAAATTGTTCAACAAATTCAAACAGACATATCTTTGAGTTCACAAACTTCCCTACATCACTATGAAAAGCTTCACATCGTTATGTCATCCTTATACCTCCAAAAAAAATTTCCCTAATGTGAAAAAAATAGCCCACGTTTTCCCTCTTCTCGTACAATTCTTCTTTATCCAATTGTTTTCTTCCCAACCTAAACCCAACTCAGAGCAACAACATAGGGGATAAGCAAACATCTAAATGGATGTAATTACAATGATGATCAGACGCCATAATTTCAAAAAGACAAAACACCAATGTCGCCTACGCCGGTTTGACCTCTTTCACAATTGACCATATGCGGAGAAGCCAAACTGATAGGAAGGTCTAAGGTTTTCTATTTTTTTAATGAAGGACATTTTTGTCAAATCTTATTTAACAAAAAACTACTTACGTGTAAAAACTATAGCTACTACCTATTATAACCTGTAAAAACAAGTAGCTCACCGTAGTCCATACAAAACAATGATCCACAGTAACCTTTGTCAATCTTAAAACACTTAATACAAACTTTACGGATACTATTTTTAGTTTTCACTCATGCACAGCCTATCTCTTTTAATTCACTTTTTTTTTTTTTTTAAGAATATCTGTTTTCCCACATAATCTTTTAATTATTTTTTATTTTTTATTATTTAACTTGATTGATCCACCAACTCTTCCTAAAGTAGGATAGTTGACTTTCCCAACTCATATGTTGTTGATAACTTGTACATTTAACAAAAATTTAAGATCCTATAGTACTTTTAGTTGCAAGTTTTAAAATAATTAAATTTTAATTGTAATTTTTTATTTCAAAAATTAATTTAAAGTGTGTTTAGGATGTTTCAGAATAATAACGATAAAGAATTATTTATAACGATTTATTTAACAACAACGGTAATAACGATAAGAACGATAATAATAAATATTTATTAACGATAAAGGATTTAACAGAACTACAACAATAAATGATAAGAACAACGATAATAACGATAACAACGATAACGACACCAACAACAACGACAAATAACAAGAATTATAATTATTAAACATAAGAAAAAATATTTCTTAAAACTAAAACCAAATTCACAAAACTATTTTTTATTTTGAAAGTAATGTAAAATTGTATCAAAATTAAATTAAAAATTATTTCAACTTCATTTTAACTAAACTATTTTATTTTTAAAAATTACATTAAATTAAAAAATTATTTCAATTTCATCTTAACTAAACTATTTTGTTTTGAAAAGCAAAACCAAAAACCCACCCCAAGTGAGGACAACCATTCCAGGTCAGTGAATTAGCTTTTAGATTGTAGGTTCTCATTTTCAATTAGTTTTTCTAGCTTTTTAACTTATCCATTAGTTTTATCAAACATATATCACTGGGTCAAGACTCATACAACTGAATTCCAAAATCACAATTTATTCATGTAAATTCCAAATCTTTCATCACACAGCTTATAAAATACATTGTCAAGACTCAAGCAACTGAATTCCAAAATGACAATTTATTCATGTAACCCAAATCTTACATCACACATCTTATAAATACATTGTCAAGGCTCTAGCAACTGAATTCCAAATGACAATTTATTCATGTAAACTCCAAATCTTACATCACACATCTTACAAATACATTGTAAATTATTACAATGATCATAAAGATAAAGATAAGCTTTTTGCATGAAACAAGAGAAAACGACCAACATGGAAACTTTCCGTTACTCACCATCCCAGAGTTCTTTCAGTTGTTTTGTACCCAGCAGATGTCTTGCTGATAAATTCTTCACCAATAACTAATCTCTCCTGCATCAGTAAATAAGAGTTGAAATGAGACTTTCTTCCGTAATGGACTTTTTAAAAATGATTATATAAATTGAACTAACTTCTCATTGATGTATTGTTTTCATTGAGATCGAATCTCAATCCCAATGTATTTTCTTAACTTTTTTCAATTCTTTAAATTTCTTTTTCTATTCGATTTGTTTGAGTAAATTTTTCCATAAACATTTATAAAAAAATAAAAATAAAATAAAATAAAATTTTCTATATAATAAAATTAACTTATGTGTAAACTAATTTGTCGAAGTTCTTTCATATTAGTTTTTAAAAACTGATTTTTAACTTACATATAAAACTAATTTTAGCTTATAAAGAAATTTATTTATTTATTTTTATTTTGTTTTTCTTCTTTTCCAAGTGATTAAGTAGCATTATGTCTGAATGTATTCATTATTCACTGAATTTTTCTAACATACTTGATTGGCCTCAGCAGTTAGCACATAAACTGAATTTTAAATATCATACTTGTATAGCAAGTAAAATGGTACATAAAAAAAAAAAAAAGCTTTTGTAGGATTTAGGTGTTAAAAACTTTTGGCCTGGGAAAGCTATTGAAGAAAACAACTATTATTTTCCATAATTAAGCTCTTCCCAAACAAGACCAGAAGATTGCATGAAATAACTTGCCTGCTCAATGTCAGAGAAGGGTGCAAATCTGCAGGTATAGACCAGTCAAACAGATCAATGTTTTCCTTGAGCCTTGCATCATTTGTGCTCTTGGGAAGTACACTGTGACCCATTTGTAGTCCCCATCTAAGAGCTATTTGTGCCGGAGTCTTCCCTAACTTCTCTGCTGTCTTGAGCAGAACTGATTTTAAGGATATTACTTTACTGTATCCTTTACCCAGTGGTGAATAACCCTGAATAGTAACATTGATAGTGGTAAGTAGAAAGCAAAATTGCAGCCTAGAATCATGAAACTTTTCCATATGCTAACACTGAAGTTCCTACAAATGTCTACTATATCAATGATTCCTTCAAGTCCTTTATATTCAGACATATGTACTTATGTAGCATGCATAAATTTGCATACTCACTGATATGCACTCTTTGGATTTACAGAAAGCATGCAATTTTGGCTGTTGTAATGAAGGATGCAATTTCCACTTGGTTAACAGCTGGGGGTACATGTGCCACATCCAACAAATTCTGAAGCTTCTTTACAGAGAAAATTGCTGACCCCTATAGCTCTAGCCTTGCCGGAATTGTGGAGTGCCTCCATTGCTCTCCATGTGCTAGGTATGTCAGGTTTTGTGAGCTGCCCATTTTAATGCTGACTGGCCAATGAACCTATAAGAATATAGACATATGACAAATCAAGTTTTTAACATAAGTACTTGACTTCAGTGACACTAATATTTCAAACATAATAGGAATTGATGTAGGTAGGAGGAATTTCATTATGATTTACACACAAGGTAGAGATCCAAATAGTCCAGTTGCAAATCCTGCAAAGTTCTATCAAATGCCTTTGGGACATCTTCCGGCAAGTGATCAGTACACCTAAAACATGTACAAATTAAATTGGAAATAAAGAATGTAATTACAGCATCAGAATGATAAAGTATGCAATCATGTTTAAGAACAAATTAGTAAGAACAGTTTGAATAAAAGCCAGAAGTCCCTAGACTTTGTTATTCAGAAATCCTTTCCATTTCATAAAAATTGTTCAACTTTTAAACAATAATATATGAACAAAATAGTTCTTTGCTTCTTTGGTAGATGCAAAGATAATGAAGAAATTATGTCTGCATTCAAAGAAAAGAAAATCACTTTGTTGCAAGTTTGAACAATTGAAAACAAAAAAGAAGGATTTTGTATAGGTATCCTCCATAGAAGGCAATCCTACTCAAGGCATGGTCGGACACCAATTGTGAGTGCTTCTTCTGGCTGGGATATGAACATGATTTGTCACTTTGTGGGAGACTAGCCTAACCTCTGTTGGTTAAAACATAGAAAAATTGAATAAATTGCAACTGTAAATCATTAATGATGCTAATCTCAGAATTTCATCTTTCTGTACAAGGATAAATTGATCAATGACTAATCTTGCAAACTTAGCATTTTATCAGATTTGATAACTTCAAACTAAAAATCCCTTGTAATCTTCTAGAAGATAATTCAATGAAAATACTGTGGAAAGCTGGCCTATTAAATTGTATTTTCAATAACTATGAATTAAGAAAAAAGTGAAGACTCTCAAGGAATCTCCTAGAGTAAGTTATTACATAGATAACCTTGAAAACAAAATAGTTTGACAGATATTGAGTATAAATAAAAAAGACAAACCATAGCTTGGAGGTGATAAACATATCTTCACGTTTAACTGCACCATCAGCAAACAACTTCTTCAAGGCATCACCAATCTACATAAAATTGACAATAAGAGAGAGAGCAGAGACTAGAGTACCAAAACATTGTAAAAAAGAGGATAAGAATCATAACACTAATCAAACATTTAATTCTACAACCTGCGGACTTAATGGTGAAATACACATTATATGGCCTTAAAAATTGTTGACTGTGTTCTTGCTTTTTTAATCTACACTTGGCCCCAAAAAAGAAGGGAAAAGAAGAACATATGCATTCCAACTCCATTTACGGGTATAACAGAACTATTTTCTGAATGAACATCTTGTAAATGAGGAAATTTAAAGATGTTTTAATTTTTTAAATACAAAGAAACAAATTCAGACTGAAATCTTCACTTATCTACAAATCAAGTTTGAGCAGAGCGTGAACCTAGACAAGTGAACCTATACAAGCTGAGGATACTTAGAATTAAAAGTAAACCTGTTCAAAGTTGTTGGATACTAATTTTCTTAGAATGTGGGTTTGGGCCTAACTCAACCCAAAAGCTAATTCTAGAGGTAAGAATTGCCTCCTACTTATAAATTTTTTTCATGCTCTATCTCTAGCCAATGTGAGACTTGAATTTTCCCTAATACACCTCTTCACACCCAGCATTATTAGGCTTTGGTTCAGATAATATGGTAGGTGGCTCTTTAATGGATCTAGGATAGGCTTTTGATATCATCTTAAAAATGTAGGACTGAGTTAGGTCCAAACCCACATTCTTAAGAAATTTAGACATAGTCACAGAAGTGCTTACATTATTGATCCTGCAGTTTTTCATTCTTTTACACAAGAGAAGGCTCGTACTCTTTGCATAACTTTATATCTCACCTCCAAGCATCAACTCCTTTCCCTCCTGGCAGCTTTCCCTCACCATGCTACAGCCATCATGAGCCCTGCCAGGCACATGGTTCTGTGGCTCTAGCTCTCAATAGTTTCATATCTCCAGCTGTTGCTGCATAAACTGTTGGGAAATGCCATCATAATTTTCCTCCTCTATGAACCCAAAATAGGCAATAAGCGGTTTTAGCGTGGAAAACCTTCTCAGTGAGTAAAGAAAAACCACGGGGACTCAGTAGGCCTCCTAAACTTCCACTATAACGATAATGGGAATACAAAATACAACAATAATGTATCCTCAATTTGTGGATACAACTCTTACAAATTGGCTCACTATTTTTCTCTCAAAAGAAACTCTCTATGAGGCTCTCTACACATGTTCTTCTCACACTTCTTGCTTGCACTCTCCATTGGTTTTCTTCCTCTATTTATAGAGGGTTTCACCAATTGCAATTGGTAATTGCATTTATTGCACTGAATGGTGTAGTTGGAAGGTTGAAAGATTTTCAACTCTTCCTTTTACCGTTTCACATTGCTTTTTTGCAAGTTTTCAATGTCTTACATTCACATTGGCATTCATTGGGAAAACTACTATGTGATTGATATGATTAGTCAGGAATAAATTTCATATTCTCTTCTCCATTTCTTACTAGTTCTTTCACATTAAACCCTCAACTGTAATTCTTTATCAGCTGGTGTAAAACTCACTCAAGAGCAACAGAAGATGTGCTTAGAAAATTCCATTTTACATTTTGTATTAGACCATTTTTAGCCCAATACTTTTAACTACAGCTAATTGCATGACCTCCAGACATCCAGAAGCAGTTCTAGAGTGAAGAGAAAGGAGAAAAGCAGCCTAGATTCTTTTGTATTTATTTCTGCTTCTAAATGAGATAAACTCATTTCAATTATGTAAAAGTAAATTGAATGAGAATAGTAGAACATTTCTGCCTTCTCAAATGAACATCCTATTTACAATCTTATATTATCTGGATAAAAGATCCTAGTTCTGTAATTCCATTATATTACTTTGGTTTAGTTAACTTAATTGGATATAGCTCTCACTATTGACTTTGGGTAGTTCATTGGGGCGCCTAAGCCCAAGCCAAAAAACAAATCATAAGCTTGTGAGTAGCAACTTCTATTTCTTCAAGTAACAACTCACTACTGACTTCATTCACCCAATTCCAGCATGCAGAAAATCACCACAAAGTCCTGCACTCCTTATTTCTCCCAAAACATAAAAGATGAATGCAAAGAAAATGCTTCATAAATGTAGACCTATCCACTGCTCCTCCAGAACTAAAAAGAGTCTCGATTTCAAAACTGTCAAGCAACCTCATATGGGAGAAAAAAAGATGGTTGATTTTCCCCAAACTCTAAAAAACTTCACAAAAACAAAAATGTTAGGAGACAAGCTTTATGTTGCCCATACACATAACCTCTCAAGAAGGGAAATTATGTAAACCAAATTCAAACAGCAGTTACCTCATCCTAACCTCAATTTCTATTGAATACTTTCAACTATTTTCATCTTTCAGTAGTAAAATGAAATTTAATAAATAACAACTCTTGCACCATAACAAATTCAAAAGGAGTTTAATTGTCACATGCACAACATTATAAAACAGTTTTAGATGTTAAAAAAGTAAACAAACTTAACGTTCACAGGGATTTATTAGATTTATGATTTATAATTAGACGATAAAATAAAATATTTTCTATTTAAAAAATACCACACAAATACGACGATAAACAATTAAACACAGTACAACAGACTTGTGATTATTCAAAATAAGCATATAACTCTCACCTCCTTTTCGTTGCCATAAATTTGCGCACAATCTATATGCCGATACCCAACCTGCATCGACATCATCACATTGATCCACAATAAGCCATCTTTATTCCAAAATCATATCCATTAGCACTTAAATAAATCCATAAAGTAAATAATCACAACACAAGTAAGAAAAGGGAAAGTTTTCGATATTTCTCTTTTTTTATTATAAAAAGACAAGTTATGAAATGAATAATAATCAGTGGTGAGCAAGGTGGGTAAAGTGTGCAACGTTTATAGCGGTGGCCAAGGCGTGAGCAACAACGCCAGGTTCAGCACGCCACGTGCCCAAACCAACGGAAGGTATCTTAGCGCCTGTGTTCAACTCGAAGAGTCGAAGATCGTCGCTGGCCATCCTCTACGGTGCGGAACGGACTGAGGCTGAGGCTGTGACCGGAGAGAACCGCGTGATGAAAAAAGCCAACAGGTATACGCAAATTGGAATCGGTGAAAGAATTCGTTTTATTGACTCTGCTTAAGCATGCCACGTACACGTGTCGACTGGGCGTCAAAAACTATAAACCCTATACATGAATGGAACATTTTTTAATATTTCAATTATTGGTGAGCTTTATTTACATTATTTTTTCGTTTTGATTCTGTACTTTTGTGTGAAACCCCTTCTCACTCCATCGATGTTCACCCACTGGTAACAATCAACTCAGTTCACATGTGATCTTTCCACAATGGTCGGAATCGATATATCCGCCAACTTGTTCCGCCCGAGATACGTCAATTTTTTATCGTAAGAAGATATTCGAGATTTATTTTTTATACTTAATTTATCCTATCTCACCACGATAAATTAAGTATAAAATACTATTTCGAGTTGCGAACTCAACTTTATCTAAGGTATAAAGTTCCGAACCACTCGAACATTTATGATTTTAAGTGATATTCTTGCGAAGTCTTTTTATCAACAGCAACCAAGTTAATTAAATTTATTAGCTTAGTTTTGTTGTTAAATATAACAAGAGCTTAACAGAAAATTAGAAAAATTATACCGTTTATCAATACAAAACTCGCAGTGTAATTTATAACATGGAGAATGTTAAAATGCACCGAGACATTAGTTAAGAAAATGAAAATAAAAAGTAGTTAATGAAAATAAAATTATATTATATTAAAATATAAGAATTACTTAATACTTATTTTTAAGTAGTTAAAAAGATTAATAAAGTTACAAAATACTGCGTTCATTAATAAATGTTGTTAAGATACTTGATAGCGAGGCATTATTGTTAATGTGATTAGAGAGGATTAATGAATATGATACTGTTTAGAAATAAAATTAGACAGGAAAACACAGAATCATGAAGCAAATTTATTAACTATAATGAATGGTTTAATTTTAGAAATTTAAATGTTTTTAAAGGAAAAAAATTATGTCCAAATTGGTCAGGATTATGGACCACTAAACTGAGTCAAGCCAACTATATCCTTATTTATATATATATATATATATGAGAATCAAGCTTGATTGAGCTAATTGGTCAGGATTATGGACCACTAAACTGAGTCAAGCCAACTATATCCTTATTTATATATATATATATATATATATATATATATATATATATATATATATATATATATATATATATATATATATATATATATATATATATATATATATATATATATATATATATATATATATATATATATATATATGAGAATCAAGCTTGATTGAGCTAGTTAGACCATTTATTTGCTACTTCTAATAAGAAGTTTGACAATGCTAATTTTCTTTGTAGATTATTGGTAAGAGAAATTAATTGATTATTTTTTATTGATTTCCCTTTCAACTATTATTTATAAGTTCAATTATAACTTTGATTCTTTATTTTACTATAAAAATTCGTTTTGCTTATTTATCTTTTAAAAAAATTATTTTGGTCATTAATTCTCAAATTTGAGTTAACATTGTTCTTTAAAAAAATAATTTTTTTTATTTTGAAACGTAATTTTGAACTACTTTGTTTATTAATTCAAGATGTAAAATGTGTCCCATTAGATTTATTTAAATAAAAACTATGGAATTCAAATGAAAAGTAAATATGATGAACATAGAAAAAGAATGTTGTAAGACCTCAAATCCGTTCTGCCCAATGTCAATCCAATTCAAGATAAGACTCTCGGATAGATTGGCCAGGATACAAAAGCCCAAATTGGGTCCCAAGAGATGAGAAGAGATTTTACCAGCCCACTAGCAAGGGAAGCCTAGTCAACTTGGTCTACCTCCACTAAGAGAAGGGTCCAAAATGACAGGCACGTGTTAATGGACCAATCCACACGAAGGAAGTCAAACATCAGCCGCTCACCTGAATTCGGCCCAATTGGCAAGGCGCGCCACAACGAGCCCAAGCCAAATTCGGGAGCTCCAGCTCAATGCTGATGGAGCCAGCCACGTCAGTAGAACCAAGCAAGGTCAATCATCTCAGATGAGGAATGCCACTTCACAGTTCCTAAGCCATCAAATCCTCCAAGGACGCAAGGAATTTCCTTGATGAAAAGCGAACTCAGGTCCCCACCCACCAACAAAATTGAAATCCTTGCCAATCACAACAAAGGAATGTGACATGTCAGCCACTACTAGCAAAAAGTGCCGCGAATTCAGGGAGAATGTGCCACAATTGGGCATAGGACCAAACGAGCATCAACCTGGAGATTGTCAGGGCTAATAAACTGAATCACTATGGTAGCTCCACATGGCGGGATCAGGCGCGCCTTCATCACCCCCCTTGATGAGTCACAAATTGTACATCTTTTAGACACCTAAGAAGGGTGTTTGCAAGACTATTCTGTGCTTAAAGATCAATTGTTAGCTAAGATTCAGTTTATGGGCTTAAATATAGAGAAAATACAAATCTTTGTTAATTCGAAGTCTTAGCTAATAAAAAAGTATCACTCCTTCTTCTAGAGGTCAAGCGAGGTTGACGGGGTCAACAGAAGAGCCTGGTCGAGATGAAGTCGTCCGGCGGACCCAAAACTCCATCTCGGCCAAGCCGGAGTCGTCTCAGCCCTTGCCTTGCAGCCTCAAATGAGCCCAATAAAGAGCGGCCCAATTGTATTGACCACATCAGCCTATCCAGCTCGGGCCACCTCGCCGTTAGCTCACCGCCATGTCACTCTTAGGAATCTGCCACGTCACGTTGGAAGATTTTCATAGGGGTAGAATAGGAAATTCACATTGTAATTCTATTAGGATTCATTAGGATTAGCATATCACAACTTCGTGTATATATAGGAGGAGTTATGTGCACTTTTTTACGCTGCGTCTTGGAATTCACCCCGATTACACTCTCATTATATCATTTTCTCGCTCTCGTTCTCTCCATTTTCACGATGGTGCACGGTCTTTGCTTTGACGTTTCTCTCGATCGAGGAAGTGCAGGTCTAAGATGGGAAGCCAAGTCCATCGGAGGGGACCGATCAGACATTCGACGCACTCTGGTGGAGCTGATCCTCAAGCCATTCAAAAATAACGGTGAACCACCACCATCAACCATGGAGATCGTCATGGAAGATGGATCCACCTGAATCTAGACCACTGTATTTGTATTCTGTTTCTATTAATCAACTGCATTCTGCATTTCTTATCTCCATTCTCTTCCTCTCCTTTAATTCATGATTTAATCCGCGATTGCAATTAAATTGTGAACAATGTTAAGCTAAGCCAATTGGAACTGGTTTAACTAATTCAGTAGGTAATCATTTAACAATTGTTATTCGAGAACCTAAAATCAGCTCTAAACTTAATCCCCGCCAACCCATTTAGGTAGCGATTGCATAAATCCTTCGGTATGGCAATGGATCTAACCTTTAGCGATTGCCATAAGACTTCCTAATTGATATGGACTGAGAACCTGAGTGTAGAAATTGGATGGATTTGACTTACAGACTGAGCACAAACATAGTTAAATAATAATAATAATAATAGATAACTAGTAATAGTAGTATATGTTTACTGCATTCATAGTCTTAGTTTACTTTTCTCTTTGCTTACATTCAAAATTCCCTTATTACTGTTTTCTAGTCGGACATGCAGATAGTCCATCTCAGAAGCGTCGTCTGCACTCAACAGAGACCAAGCCGGATTGTCTCTGCCGAGATCATCTCGGCTCTGTCTCTGCCGAGAGCGACTCGGCCAGTGTCGAGGAGAGTCAACACTTTACAACTTAAAGTTGATAACACTTCGCTTCACACCAAATCACAACTGAGCACACTATGTCCTTGAGAAGAATGACCTAGGGTTGACTATACTATAGTTAGCTTTAGTTATTTGATAAGCACGTTAAAACGACTAAAAGAACACGCTATCAAATTGGTGTCATTTGTCGGGACACAAGTTCTATTGTGTCTTTGTGTGCCAAGTTAAGAGGTCGAATCCCGAGTCTGTGAAGTGTGTCTGTCAATTCAATCTTGAGTCTTTTGAACTTGTCTATGCCTGTCTGTTTGTTTGTGGATCCTGAATAAAAAGCATGTTGACTATTATTTCTTTCTCTGCATGAATTCACCGCCAAAAAAAAAAAAGAAATCAACATTTATTTCTATAGTCACGTAGTATTAGCATTTTATTTTGCATTCATTACTGCATCCTTATCTTTTTACAGTGCATTCTTGCTGGTTTAATTGCATTCTTTCTTTCTGTACGCCATTCTGTAGTTCCATTAGTTAGTTGACTCGTAGCTATAGTCTCCAATTCTGCATTCACTGTTGCAAGTATTGTTTTCAATTTTGATTTTTCTACATAATCAGATCATGCATGACTGTGAGTAGTATTGACCTATTGTATGCTTTTTGACCCGTAGATAGAATTAACCTTTACGTAGATTACGAAAAATTAGGAACACTGCAGTAAATATTAGTAGTAGTATAAATTTTGTCGCTAACTCTAACCAGTTTTACACTGACACTTTTGTTTATAGTTCTAATGTTTTTGCAGAACCAGGACAAATGAAGAATAACGATTGAACGCTAAAGGAATTAGCTACTCCAGACGTGGTGTATCAACCTTGGTGCATCCAATACCCACAGCTGGAGCCGGCTCAAACTTATGAATTGAAATCTGGTCTTATACACTTGTTGCCAAAATTTCATGGTCTTGTAGGAGAAGACCCCCACAAGCACCTGAAAGAATTTCATGTGGTTTGCTCCACAATGAGGCCGCAGGGGATATCGGAGGACTATATCAAAATGAAGGCATTTCCATTCTCCCTGGATGGAGCGGCGACGGATTGGCTGTATCTTCAGCTAGTGCTTTTCAACACTTGGGGGGACATGAAACGCACATTCCTGGAAGTTCTTTTTCCCATCCCGCATCAAGTCCTATCAGAAAGGAGATATGTGGGATAAGGCAGCATATAGGAGAAACATTGCACGAGTACTTTGGGAGAGGTTCAACAAGCTCTACGCCACCTATCCACATCATCGATCAAATGAACAAATTGTTGATCCAAAGATTTTTACGAAGGACTATCACTGATCAACAGAAGCATGATCGACGCATCCAGTGGTGGAGCATTAATGGATAAGACACCAGCAACAACAAGGCACCTGATTTCCAACATGGCCAGCAACACACAGCAATTCGAAATCAGAGGGCTGAGTCAATCTCGGATGGTGAATGAAATCGGCACAGTTGCTAACCAGAGGCTGGAGAATCAGTTGACCGAATTGACATCATTGGTGAGACAGCTTGCAATTGGACAACACCAACCAACCATAGCAGTGAAAGTATGTGGCATATGTACTTCCGTGGAGCACCCCATTGATATGTGCCCCACTCTCCAAGAAATTGAGTCGGACCAACCAGAGAATGTTGGAGCCATAGGTGGATTTCAGTACGGGAAGCAGTCGTATCAGAATCGGCCGTTTGATAGCCAACAACATGGGAGACAACCATTTCGGCCAGGACCGAATCAGGGGCCATACGTTGCCCAACAATTCGGATCTGCGCCAAACACTTATCAGAGACAAGCAGGTTATCAACAACCGACTCCATAATATCAGGCACCGCCTTTCCAACAGCAACAACAGCAGTAGAGAGTGCCTACCCAAGGCAACTCTCCATCTCTGGAAGACCTGATGAAGCAGCTCGCAACCAGCAACCTGGAGTTCCAACAATTTGTGAGCTCCAGCAATTTACAGTTCAGCAGAGAACATGATCGCCACCATCCAGGACCTCAAAACGCAGATTGGTCAGTTAGCCAATACTGTAAGTCAAATGCAGTCAGCAGGATCCAACAACCTTCCTTCTCAAACAATTCCAAATCTGAGAGGAAATGCTAGTGCAGTCACTCTTCGAAGTGGGAAAGAATTACCTCAACCTACACTGCAAAGAGCTTGCCGAGATCAATAAGCCGACTGAGTCAAATGTCCACTTGCAGTCTCAGCCAGAGACAATTGTCCCACTTCCATTTCCATCTCGGACCACTTCGGCAAGGAAGCCAGAGTCGGATGAATAACTGTTGAAGATGTTCCGCAAGGTGGAAATCAATATTCCACTCCTCGATGCTATTAAACAGATCCCTAAGTACGCAAAATTCCTTAACGAATTGTGTGTACACAAAAGGAGAAAGATAAAGGGGAGCAAGGAAATTGGAGGTGTGGTGTCCCGCGAAGAACGAAGCAATCACTACAGTGCCCTAACTTTGCCAAAGAAATGCAGACCCCTGAATCTTTTTCTATCCCATGCACCATCGGGCGAATGCACTTTTGCGATGCCATGTTGACCTGGGAGCCTCAATTAATGTCATGCCCGCATCAATCTACAGGTCCCTAAATTTTGGTGACTTAGAACCCACAAGGATGACCATTCAACTTGCAAATAGGAGTATTGTCCAACCCGTGGGAGTTCTCGAGGATGTTCTTGTCCAAGTCAACGAGCTAATATTTCCAGCTGACTTTTACGTGCTAGATATGGAGGATGAAATATCCGGGAAGGAGTCCACCTTAATTTTGGGAAGACCTTTCTTGATGACAAGCAGAACCAAGATTGATGTGCATGCAGGGACGCTCTCCATGGAATTCGGTGACACCTTGGTGCAATTCAATATTTTCGAAGCCATGAAGCACCCAACCGAAGACTACTCTCTCTTTGGCATTGATATACTTGATGAACTAGTTGAAGAATATCTTCAACTAAATAGTAGCGGTGTAGACATTGAGAAGTTTGCTGAGGACGCTGACGAGAGCAGCTGCCTAGGGGTCGCAGATATAGAGGCCGACCAAGAGGAAGTACAAGACCTTCCCAACTCTGAGGACAATTATAATGATATTGTTGACTTGGCATTTGAAGAAGAGCTGTCTGAATTACTAGACCAAGTCTGCAACCATAAACACTCAGAGTGTGCAATTGATTTAGAGAATAAAGTCGCTGAAGTTGAAAAGTCTTCCTTTGCACAATTAGCAACAATTTTCACGGCCGAGAACGAGTCGGCCAAAGAAGGCCAAGTCAAGGAAGAAGTCAAGGTCAACTCGGCCGAAGAGTCAAATGTCAAGGCCGACAAGCTCGCCGAGACCTTCTCGGCCAAAGAAGACCCGACTCAGACTGTAACAGAAATAAATGGTCCATTCGGATCCGACTCAAAAGGAACGCTAGAAGCCAATGTCGACTCCAATCCGACAAGAACCGAAGTCAACATGTAGAGTCGGCTGAAGCAACCAGAGGCCGAAATCATGTCGGCACACCTGATGCCAAATCAAGACCAAGTTGGCCAGTCGGATCCAAACTCAGAAACTGAAAAATCTCCATTACCACCACCACCCATAGAATTAAAAACATTGTCGAGTCACCTGAAATATGCCTACCTGGACAAGGAACTGCAACTTCCGGTTATCATTGCTAGCAATCTCCATCAAGAGCAAGAAGACAAGTTACTGGAGGTCCTAAGGCAACATAAGAAGGCAATAGGGTGGAAACTTTCTGACCTTCCTCGCATAACCCCCTCAATTTGCATGCATAGAATATTAATGGAGGAGGAAATCAAGCCCATAAGGCAGTAGCAAAGAAGACTGAATCCGACACTCCTGGACGTGGTTAAGAAAGAAGTCACAAAGCTCCTTGCGGCAGGGATCATCTACCCCATCTCGGATAGCCAATGGGCGAGCCCCTGTGCAAGTGGTGCCAAGAAGTCCGGATGATCGTCATGAAAAACCAGCAAGATGAGCTGGTCCCAACAAGGATTCAGAATAGCTGACGAGTTTGCATAGACTACAGAAGATTGAATCAAGCAACTCGCAAGGACCATTTAACAATTGTTATTCGAGAACCTAAAATCAACTCTAAACTTAATCCCTGCCAACTGATGAGGTAGCGATTGCATAAATCCTCGGTATGGCAATGAACGAACCTTTGGCGATTGCCATAAGACTTCCCAAGGCCGATATGGACCGAGAACTGAGCAGAAATTGACTGATTTGGACTTACATGACTGAGCACGAACACAGTTAAATAATAATAATAATAATAATAGATAACTAGTAACAGTAGTATATGTTTATTGCATTCATAGTCTTAGTTTACTTTCTACTTTGCTTACATTCAAAATTCCCCCTGTTTACTGTTTTCTAGTCTGAGATAGAGATAGTCCATCTCTATATTGGTCTGTCTGCACTTTGGAATGGACCTGCTTCGGGATTGTCTCTCTCGAGATCATCTCTGGCTCAGTAACTCTTTGCCGAGAGCGACTCGGCCAGTGCCGAGGAGAGTCAACACTTTACAGCTTAAAGTCGATAACACTTCGCTTCACACCAAATCACAACTGAGCACACTGTGTCCTTGAGAAGAATGACCTAGGGTTGACTATTCTATAGTTAGCTTTAGTTATTTGATAAGCGCGTTAAAACGACTAAAAGAACATGCTATCACCCCCCCAAAGGCTATAAAAGGCCTCAGTGCGAAGAACTCGGGGTCAAGAATTGAGGAGTATACAATATAGAGCGAAATTGTTGGAGAATTGCTACGTGACTAGTGATTCAAGGTTACAGAAGGACTTCCAAATGCGAGTGAAGGCGTCAATCATCTCTCTGAATACCAGGTAAGTCTCTTGGCCAAACTCCAATCATGCTATAGATAGCGTCCCCTCTCATCCTCAAAATTACACTTCAGATGGCAGGCATGTAGTCTGCCTTAACCCGAAGCGAGTCAACTACATTTCAAATGGCAGGCACGTAGTCTGCCTTAGCTTGAACAGAGTCAGTTACCCTTCAGATGATAGGCCTGTAGCGCCTTAACCTAAACCGAGTCAATTACACTTCAGATGGCAAGCATGTAGCCCGCCTTAGCTTAGGACCAAATCAGCCTTAATCCTCTGTTTCATAACATACAGTGCATTCCACCCGCCTCTGAGTTAGTAGATACATTCCGAGTCAACCTAGCATGCATACTCACAAACACTCAACCTCGCACCGAGTCAAGACGCCTAATGGATAGTCCCGACTTCGAACTCAAATCGTTGAGGGTTGAATGCCCAATGGAAAGTCCAGACCCTATGTCTCTTGATGGACGCCTAGGGGAAAGTCCGACCATACCAAAACAAGCATTGCACACTCATAGTAAGGTCCGTATCCAAGAGGAAGGACGCCTAATGGAAAGTCCGACTCTATATTTCACTTCATGCACTCAGAACTATGTGAACTTTGATTCCTCTATGCTAGGAGAGGTACGTATGAGCAAGATGCCTACTCTTGTCAAGTTATGCATCCTTAACATTCCGACTCTATACAAACGCATTCATGTAGTTCCAGCCAGTCATTAATAGCAAAGGTAAAGGTTACGTTGCATGTATTTTATAGGGTAATTACCTGATGGTAGGTGGATGGGGTGATGCGTCATTCCCATGCGTAACCGACTCCTGACCCAGACTTCGCATTTGCCGACTTGCCTTACCCACCCGGGACTCTAACGTGCCTTTAAACGTTGGTGGCAACTCCAATTCGAGCCGAATCGGGTTTGGTCAATCTCCCCAGATTGACCAAGCCTGCGGCGACTCGTTGAAACCGACTCTTCCCCAAAGATAGATTCGGCTTCCCTTCAAGTTTTCAAACGAATAATCAAATCACAAAAAATTTTCTTTCTAAATCGCCCCGACGTGATTTAGGTTGGGTGAGATTTTTCAGTTTTTCGATTGTTTATGGGACTCACATTTCAAATAAAATTTACTTGTTTATGACCCTATTTGGTTCAACATTTGTTGGTTTTTATAATTTTCATGTAATTGAATATAATAAAATAAATTTTACATCTTGAATAAATAAAAAAATATTTTAAAATTATGTATCAAAATTGAAATTCAAAATGATAACATTGACTCGAATTTAAAAATTAAAAGATTAAAATAATTTTTCTAAAAAATAAAAGACTATTAATTTTTATTATAAGATAAAATATTAAAGTTATAATTTAGTCTGATTTATAAAACTCGATTTTGAAAAACTTTGTTAAGAGAATTCGAATTCAACTTGAGATTAATGTTAGTCATGGTTAAGAATGACAATGGGTAAGTCTGAGCCGTGTAATATACTTTTTCGTTCTTATACTTTCACTTAAAAATATCCTCGAACTCATAAGTAACTTTAGTACTTGTATAATTTCTTATAGGTACCTATAATTAATAACTTTAATACTTGTATCATTTCTTATATCGGGTACTATCTAATTGTACATGCTCATTCTCATTAATCACGTTTTTATTAACTATAAAAATTTATAAATAAAAATATTAATTAAAATACAACAATAATTAAATTAAAATTCTATTAAAAAATATTTTATAAAACATATCAATCATAATTATAAAACATCAAAAAAAATTAAAATAATATTTAAATATCTTTACAACTAAGCTCTATTTTTTCTTTACCATAATATAATTACAAAATATTTTTCAACCTTAATGATGATTAATCTATGCAATTGCTAATAATTAATCTTTACTAAAAAATTTATTGAGAAATCCTTACTAAAGTATCTCCTTTTCAACTACATTTTTTCATTAACAATTTACGAACTGGAAACTACTTAAAAAAAAAATCAAAGTCTAACTTTACTATATTCAAACCAACATAATGCCTATTAAAAACTCTAAAAACAAGGGATAGAGAAAGACAAACCAACCGTTGAGATCTTATGGCACGTTGAGTAAACAAATTGCGCTTCCAATATCAAAAGTTGGACAGTTTCAGGAATAAACATACTACTTATATAAAGCCTAAGAGCCTCAATACAAAATGACTTGCCAAAGTAAAATCCCAATTAGAAAGAATCAAATCAATTTTATCATACTAATTATACCAAACATCATTGCCTTCCAAACATTCATCTATTAAGCCTTCACATCTCATATCTCAATGGTACATGGGTTAATCAAGTACACCACATAATTATCAACACAGAATATTGACATTAATTACCATTAAAATAATTAGATGAAGGAATATGAATATCAATTATGTTGGCTACTAGAACTGTCAAATTCACTGCACTCGCTTTATCATATTGAATGGAAGATAGAATAATCATTAATGAAAAATAAGACTTGGTTACTTATTCTGTGTTACTATCAATAATAACACTTATCAAAATCAAAATCTCAATCTCAACATACTTGAATCACTGGCTTTAAGATGTTAACAGGTAAAAGGCAGAATCAATATGCTCTAGGAGCAGTGTATTTGTCAACATCTCAATGATGCATACTGCTCAGAGTTCACCATCCCAGAGCTCTTCAATGGTCTTATAGGCACCATAGGTATCGTCAACAAAGAAAGTGCCCTTAATTAGCCTTTCCTGCATGTGTTAAATTCCATGTGTTAATTCAAAAAATGAAGCTTTCTGCCACACAAACATTTAACAATGTAGTAAAAGATGCAGAGAAAATGCATGTCAAGATAAAGAACAGAAAACTAGATAATAGATAGTAAGCAACTAACTACTTGCCTGCTTAATTTCAGAGAACTTAGTCAACAGGTCTTCTGGAATAGACCAGTCAAAGACATCAGAATTTCCCTTGATTCTGGACTCATTGGTGCTCTTAGGTAGCACACTATGACCTGCTTGCAAGCCCCATCTAAGGGCAACTTGTGCTGGTGTCTTCCCCAGTTTCTCTGCAACCTCAATGACAATAGGATTCTTAAGAATGTCACTTTTCAGAACTCCTGGTGAGCCTAGTGGAGAATATCCCTGAAAAGAAATTCATCATATGTATAGTTACAATACAAATATCAGAAGAGTGGTTGTTGAGGCACCATCAATTTAATTAGAGTATACACCAAAATCATTTTCAACTAGCTCTAGACAATTTCACCAAAAGTGATCATTTTTCTTTGAAAGTGATAATTTATAGGTCTTTTAAGTGAAAGTATACATTATATATACTTACAGATAGATGAATTCCTTTAGATTCACAGAATGCATGCAACTTTTGCTGCTGCCATCCTGGGTGCAACTCCACTTGGTTAACAGCAGGAGGCACTCTTGCTATATCCAACAGATCTTGAAGCTTCTTTGAAGAGAAATTGCTCACTCCTATGGCTCTAGCCTTGCCTGAGTCATACACTGCCTCCATAGCTCTCCATGTGCTGGGAATGTCCGGTTGTTCAAGATATTCTTTCTGGAATCCAACTGATCCGCTTCTCATGCGGACTGGCCAGTGGATCTACAACACAAATCAATTTAGTTTGTTTGAAGGAAGAGACTCAAGAGAGTAATGGATGAAATGAAATGAACCTCTGGTAACTAAACTCAGCATTATATGGATGTGTAAAACCAATGAACTTTATTCAATTGCAAAACGAATAATTTGAAAAAAAAAATACTAGCAACTTATTCTCAAACACTCTTTTAAAGACACACTCTCTCCTACTGAGTAAAATCATGTGAGCCTAAGTAAATATATAGTCGTAAATCTAAATTCCTAACTAGTAAAACTCACATTAATTTCAAGTGTATCAAAAAAAGAATGTTAGAAAGTGCATTGTAGGCACTAATTTGAATCTAGAGCACTTAATTTTCCCTCAAATTGCCAACATGAATTCACATATCAGTAAAGATAATGCATGCATACCAGATAGAGGTCAAGGTAGTCAAGTTGCAAATCCTGTAACGTTTTATCCAACGCTTTTGGCACATCTTCTGGAGCATGTTGTGAACACCTGAAAATATAGCCAACAAAGCAAAGGATCTTCCTTCAGCAACCAAACTTTACAATCTTTTCCAACATTCAAAAGGAGAACATAATTAGTAAAAGATAACAAACCAGAGTTTGGAAGTGATCCATAAGTCCTCACGCTTCACCACACCATCATCAAAAACCTTCTTAAGTGCAGAACCAATCTATAAAATCCAAAATTAAAAAAAAAAACTGTCAATTCGCTTGCAAAAATGGCTGTATTTTCGCTATTTTTCAAAACAAGATTTTTTAACAGTAGTGGCATTAGCAGAAACAATCCACAATTAACAATTTTTCATTAATTCACATCTTTTAATTATCATAGTAGAGCAAAGGCAAGTATTACAAAACAATAATTAAAAGAAGAAAAAAAGCCCTGAATTATAAAAAGAGTTATCAACTTGAATGATTATTACCTCTGCTTGATTGTTATACGCTTGAGCACAGTCAATATGCCTGTATCCAACCTGAACAACGATAACCCGTCACTATAGTTAGTTATCACCGCTACCTAGGAAAAGTCAAAAATACAAAATTGTTTGCCCAAAGGTCTCAAACATATTAATCAAAAAACTATAACCAAGCCTATGAATTTTTATGTACACAGCAATAAAATAAAACCACTGGAGAAATTCTATTTGGGTGGAATGTTTGCTATTGAAAAATAAATTAAAAAATTTAGATTTAACCCAAAAGCTAGTTGGTGAAGTAAGAGTTGTCCTTTATATATATGGACAACGTTATTATCTCCAAACACATCCTTTTAAGTACTGAACGTAAGATCCTGACCCACAACCTTTTATGTACAGAACATCTTGAACCTCAAATTTAACAGAACTTACATCTACATCCAACCGAGCGTGAAGTTTTGCATGACTTCACATCTACAATCACTAAGATAAGTTCTAAAACTATCTTAGAATTTAGGTTTGAATCTAAAACATTATTTTATTATATCACTATTAATGTGAGATATTCAATAAAAAAAATAAAATAAAAAAAGAAAAGAGTTTTACCTGAATGGCTGTGATGACAGCTTTAGCTACAACACCAGGTTCAGCTTGCCAAGTCCCTAATCCAAGGGAAGGAATCTTGGCCCCTGTGTTCAACTCAAAGAATTGGATTAACTTTGCCATTTTTTTTCAATAATAATAAGCACAATTGGTTAGAAATATATCCAATACTAGTGATGAATGGTTTTAGTTTAGTTGAATTCTGATGCAATGTATGTATTTATAGGCAAAAAAACTGAAGAAGAAGCGGTGGACGGTGGAGGCCCGAAATGAAAGCGGTGGATTGATGGAATCCGATTTCCTCTGTTGAGTCCTTTTATTCACTCATGCAATCAGAGAATCAGAGTCGTCGATGAAAATCGTACGGTTCGAATTTTATCTCGTAGATGAGACTGTAAACCGACATTTGATATATTAACCGTCCGATATTCATCAACGGTTCGAATTTATGAACTGTGTGAATATACGAAAATGCTAACTGTGGTGAATCCAAATCCGACTTGGTCTTCTCATGAAGACAATTGAAAGTGAATGGCTGACATGTGCACACACGTCATCTACTTAAAAAGATATTAAGACACATTTTGATAGGTTGAAGAAGGCGAGTCACATTCTCTCTTATTTTTTATATTCTTTTTAGTATTAGATAAAATTTATTATAAATTTTAATAAAGCTTATTAATAAATTAGGAGAAATTTTGATTAAATGAGATTTTTTTTTTATCAAAATGTATAATTTTTAACAAATTTTAGTTAATTATAAAAAATTAAAAAGAGAGCGTATTATAAAATACAGCTAGCATATTATGAGTTTAATCGTCCACTTGATTTTGTTTAATGGATTAATAAATTTAAATTATTAGAACACCGTGCTCTGCGCTGGACAAAGTGAAAAAAGCAATCTAATTTTAATAAAAAAAAATTAGAATGCAAAGAAAGACAAAGTGTCGGGTGAAAATATTTAACACAAAATGCTTACACGTGTTTAAAATAACTATAGATTATCATCGACCTTTCTAGTTTTTTACTCTTAGCTTATATGTAAAAATAAATAAGTATATTTTTAGTTTTAATTATAAAATATACCAATTGTTAATTTATTATAAAATTTATTGATGAGGCACTATTTTTTTATACATAAATAAATATATTCTTTAATCTATTGACAATTTAAGTCATTTTTATTGATAAAAAAAATCTAGTAATTATGAGCAGTAATATTAAATATAATTATTACTCTAATCATTTAATTATACAAGCATTTTAAAAATAAAATTTAAATTTATAATATTATTAATTAAAGTTTATCAGTTTAAATATTTTTTATTAATTTTAATAAATTGGTTATTTATTTTATATATAGGATTAAGTGTTAAATGAAAAAAAAATGAATTTTTATTAAAGTTTAATTTTATGTATTATTATTATTATAAAAAATTAAAATATTAATCAATTAAAATTAGTATTAATATAATTTTGAGATAATTATAATAAAAACAATAAATTTAACGTAAATGTTAATTTATAATTAAATAATATTATAAAAATTCTTTATACCGGATGCTTTACTCTTTATAAAGTACTTTTATATTTTTAAGATGATAAACATAGTACTATTCTTTTACTAATATTAAGAAACTATTATCTAAATATTTTAAGTAAATATAATATCACATCAAAACACAGGAAACCTCTTTATTATAAGCCGAGGACGTCAACATATTCTTATGTACATTATTTTATATCTTACTTACAGATCTTGATGATGAGCATTTTAATGGTTTTATTAAGAAATACCAAATATATTGTGTTAAATACTTATAAATAAACGTGAAATGATTTTTAACTTTTTAATGTAGTAATTAAATACTTTTATTATTTTCAGTTCTTTAGAGGTATTTTTTTAATATGTTTATTTATTTATAATTTATTTTATATTATTTTATAAAGAGTTACATTTTGTTGTTGTGTACTCTTAAATGAAAAGTGATATATTTAATAAACAAGTTTTTTTATTGTAAAATAAAAACAAGAAATTTTTTTGGTATAAGTTAAAAAAATTCTTTTTAAAAATATGATTGTTAAGGTTAATTTTCTCTAAATGAAATAAATATATATATATTTCTCCGAATAAATATAATGCACCACTTGTAAGTTTGTAAGTTGTAACTACTAACTAACTAGCATCTCCTAGCCGGCAGAAGATACAAGTCTATCACTTTCTAATATTTATTCATTATGGATTAGGAATCCAATGAATAGTGTTTGCAGGCCGAAATCCACGCCAAACCATTAATCAACAAAATAAATAATTCATAAAATTAACATTTAAATCTTTTTTATTTTAATTTGATTTTTTTAATTTTTTTTATTACATTTTGATCTTTTACTTTCCTTTTCAATTTTATTTTGGCTCTATATTTTTCTTACCAAAATAATGAAAATTAAAAATAATTTATCAAAAATATAAATAAAAATAATTTATTACTTTTAAAAGGTTTTAGCGGGACTTCGATTTTTTTTTTTAATTATCCTTTGCAAGAGATCATTCTACTTGATATGAATATAATTGTTATAAATAATAAAACTCTCATTTCAAGTATTTAACATAGTTGTATAATCATAACTCAAGCTTGAAATTATTGACTAAACTAGAATAATTTTATATTAGTTTATTTTAGTGTTCAATTATTAAAACTTATATTTGTAAAACAAATTACTGGAGTTAAATATGTATCATGCATACATAAAATATATGAAATGTGAAAATTAAAAACTTATCAAGCGACATGTTATCTTGTATTATCCATCTTAAGTAAAATTGGTCAGTTAGGTATGCAAGTCAAGTCATTAAAAATATGCCCTACAAATATATTTATTTTCATCATTCACATTTTCAAGTATTGCCTACACTTAAATTAAGTAACTTGCAAACAATAAATAAAAATTTAAATATTAAAAGATAATCAAAAGGCAAAAAAATAACTAGTTTTTTAAAATTAAACAGTTGTGGTTTTTTATTTCTTTATGTGAATTGGTTCTCATTAATAGTCATGTTACAAATCAAGTTTATGTTACAACTCATGTGATAATGCATCTTATCCTAAGAGCATAACCGATGACTATTGTTAATATTTAGGTACAAGTCACTTGTGATATATATGTGAATAGTAGATAACACTTTGACATAGAATAAGATTATATTGTCATTTTACCTAAACAATATGTAATTGTTCATAAGAGGCATTAGATTCTGTATTAGGAAATTTAGCTTAATTTTGACACCTATTTTATTACACATTTTCTTTATAGTGAGATTATTACTAATTTTGTTATTATATTATAAGTTCAAAATCTATACCAATATTAATGATAATTAATCTCATAAGTTTTATTAATAATTAATTTTTATCGAGAAATATGTCGAGCCACCCTTACTAGAGTTTCCCTTCTCAATGTTATTTTTTATCAACAAAATTTGAATGAAAAATTATTTAAAATATCTAAATTTAATTTTATTTGATCTGGACCAAGATAGTTATGGTAAACACCTTTTCAGTGTAGGTGTTAAAAACTCTAAAACACAAATGATAAAGAAAAGACGAACGAACAGTTGAGATCTTATGGCATGAAGAGAATACAAATTGTGCTTTCAACATCAAAAGTTGGACAATTTCAGAATAACATATTACTTATATAAAAGCCTACAAGCCTCAATGACTTACCAAAGTAAAAATCAATCAGAAAGAATCAAAACAGTTATATCATACTAATTATACCAAACATCATTGCCTTCCAAGCATTCATTTAAGGGAGATGCTGCGTAGCTTTACATTTAGAAGAATAAATAGAATAATCACACCTGGACACGGAGATGGTAACAATGACATGTGAATGCTAATGTAGTACTAAGAAATGTTTTAAAATATAACAAAATTATATATAAACATAGAACTTGAAATTTTTTATACAATTTGAAAAATTATAATCACTAAATCAAAAAAAAATTATTAATCTTATAAAGTAATATATATATATATATATATATATATATATATATATATATATATATATATATATATTATCATATTACTGTATGATTAATGTATAAATTTAATTTTTATTTAATTTTAAAATTTTATTATTTTAGTTTAGAAAGAAAATATTTATTATTTAATTTAAATATTATAATAATTACATTACTTTTAAATTAAAATAATAATATTTAACATTAAAAAATAATTTAAATTATATAAATAATTTATTAATTTATAAATTTATGAAATCAGTTACATATGTATATTCTAAATTACATTTAATTAAAGTTAAAAACTTTATATTATTTACATATATTATAATTTAATAATAAATAATTTATTATTTACTCATTTTGGTTAGGTGTGAAAGTAAGTTAAGCCGCTTGTGAAGAATTTATAACCTAACCTAGTTCATTTAGTAAAAAGGTTAGACTTAAGTTTTTTTTTAAAAAAAAATTAGTTAAATAGGTCCGTTCATATGCTTTTAAAAAAGCATATAAAGTCTAATGAACCGACCTATTTATCAATAATATTATTTTTAATAAAAATATTAATATTAATATAATATATGATTATAATTATTTAAAAAAAAAATTAAAATTAGACCATTTTATTGTAAACTAGTTTATAAAAATAATTAGTTTTTGTTGAAAAATTTTAACAATTACATTACCTACAATAACTACTTTAGAAACTAGTAAATAGTGAGAGGATGGATAATGTATAAACTCAAATAGTTACCTATTAGTATAAGAAAACATGTATTAGTATATAGATAATCATTTGAGTTTATACATTATCTCTCTAGTCTTTTTTGTAATACTCAAATTAGAATTTTACTGGTTGACACAACGTACATTTATTTATCAAATAAATATTTATTGGTTTATTAACTTTGAGCTTATTATGTATATTTTTTTATCTAAAATAACATATGAACATGACTGTTTAAATGAGCATAGGAGTATATGTATATATATATATATATATATATATATATATATATATATATATATATATATATATTATTATTACGTATATTTCTTATCTGAAATAACATATGAACATGACTGTTTAAATGAGCATAGGAGTATGTGTGTGTATATATATATATATATATATTCGTATGTAAATTCAAACATTCAAACTTAGTCTACTCTATGTAAGCTTTTTTTTCTTGCATTTTTGGGTAAATTATAATTATAATTTAAAGTTTAAACTACAAAAGTTTTATTGATTGTTACCATAAAATATTTTTCCTTTAAAATAATGTGGCTTATTTAAAATATAGATCGTTGGCCTATTTAAATGTCTTAATATGAAATATGTCCTTAAATATACTAACAAGTTAGGTCAGACTTATATAAAAATCATGACAAGTCTAAAAAAAAAAACTATGATAGATAACAAGCTGAGGCTTAGACTATAGAATTATGAAGTAGGTCATGTTAGACTTATGCAAAGTTCTAACCTGACCTAACCCATTTCAACTACTACCTCTTATCTATTTTATAAGACTTAATTAACTAATCCAAGAATACGGAGGATAATGAATTTAGTTAGTAGCATTAAATATGTTTTAAATTTATATATTTTTCAAAATTTCTCATAACATTAATGAGACATATTCTTATTCTTTTTATACATATTTTCATTAGTTTTAATTCTTTTAGTCTCTTATCATTAATAAAATTATTGCTTTAATTTTTATTGGTTATGAATGTGAAGAATCAAAATAAGATTCCTAAAATGCTCTTTATCCAAGACAAAGTTAAACTTCCAAAGAGTTTAAAACATTAAGGGCCCATTTAGAGTGGTTGCGAGTTTTTGATTTTTGGTTTTTGGTTTTCAAATGCAATTTTCCAAAAAAAAAAAAGCGTTTAGCTAAAATGAAACTTAAATAACTTTTAACTGAATTTCGAAACTGTTATACATTCATTTTCAAAACAAAAGAAAAATAGGTTTTGTGAATTTGGTTTTTAGTTTTAAAGAATACTCTTGCACTATATTTAACAACTGTAGGACCCCAAATCTGTTTGGCCCAATAAACAATCCAGTGCAAAGGAAGAACTCCAAGGTGGGCCCGCTAGGACAAAAGCCCAAGCAAGGTTCAGGAAGCGGGAAGAGGCCATCCGACTCGGCCCTGCTCGACCAAGAGAAAACCTAAAATGGCTTACACTCGGAGAGACTCCCAGATGCTGCCCATTTGGCTAGATGCATCCCAATTAACCCAACACGGTCCAAGAAGGACCTAGGAACCCTAGCTTAGCGTTGACGGAGTTAGCCAGGTCAGCAGCGTCAAGAATTAGCCACCTCAATGAGGGGACACCACCTCATAAGACCCAAGAGGCCTTGAGCCGTCGAATCCTTCAAAATGAAGAAAAGCCCTTGATGAAACCATGTCAAGGAGACAAGGACCCCACCTATCCCAACAGAATGAAGATCCTTGCCAATCACAACAAAGGAAAACACCAGGTTAGCCACTACCCGAAGAACGCACTGCGAATCCAGGGAGAACATGTCACGACTAGGCGCGGGATCCAACGAACATCAACTTGGGGATCACCAAGGCTAATGATCAACATCAGAAGGCTAGGGCAGCTCCACGTGGCAAGATCAGGCCCACCCTCATCACCTTCTAAATGCTATAAAAGGCCCTAGTGCGAAGAACTCAGGGCCAAAAATCCAGGAGAAAAGCATACAAAGCGAAATCGCTGGAGAATTGCTAAGCAGCCAGTGGTTGAGGAAGAGCGTTACAGAGGAATTCTAGTTGCGAACGAAGGTACCGATAATACCTCTGCATTCCAAGTAAGCATCTTGCCCAAACTCAAACCATACCATAGAAAACTCCCTCTCATACTCATAGTGACACTCTAGATGGAAGGCATGTAGCCCGCCTTGGCCTGGAACCAAGTTGTCCTCCATTCCCTCTTCCATAGCATTGCATAATGCACTTTATCTGACTCCGAGTCAGTTGTTACATATATGAATCAGCCTAGCAAACATACTCATATCGATGTCTAGTCTAGCACCAAGTCGGGACGCCTAATGGACAATCCGGACTTCAAATCCAAACTTGTGAGGATTGAACACCTAATGAAAAGTTCCAACCCTATGTCTCAGATTCTGGCATTCGCAAAAGTCCGACCATACAAAAAAAAAACAAACACCAAACATCCCTAGTAAAGTCAGTTTACACCCAAGTTGTCTCGAGGATGGACGCCTAATGGAAAGTCTGACTCTGCATTTCATCCCATGCATCCAGAACTATGTGAACTTTGATTCCTCTAAGCTAGGAGAGGTACATAGGAGCAAAAGGCATACTCTTGTAAAGTTATGCATTCCAAATATCAAAACTCTATACATATGTATTTCATCGGTTTAGACCAGTCATTAGTAGTAAAGGTAAAGGTTATGTTACATGCATTTCATGGGGTAACTACTAGATAGTAGGCGAGTGGGATGATATGTCATTCCCGCGTGTAACCGACTCCTTACCTGGACTTTCTGCTTCGTAGACCTGCCTTATCCATCCCCGATTTCCAACGTACCTTCAAACGTTAGTGGCGACTCCCATTCGAGTTTGATCAAGTTTGGCCGGTCCTTCCAGATTGGCCGAAATGATGCCGACTCGACACGACCGACTCCGTCCCGGAGGTGGATACGACTTCCTAGTTCAAACCATTATTTTCTCAAAATCATTTTTCAATAAAAGTGAAAAATATTTTTTTTAAATCGCCCCCAGCACCATTTAGGTCGCTTCAAAAACTATCATTATTATTTTCATTGTTGTCGCCACTACTACCACCACCACCACCACCATTACTGCTACCGCCGTCGCTGTCGGCACCACCACACCATCTTACCATCACCAATATCACCATCATTGTTGCCACCACCACTACCACTATTGTTGCTGTCACCGCCACCACTACCACTATTATTCTTATCTACATGTAAACACACCCTTAAACTAATTTTAACAAGATATAGAATGTTCAAAATGAGTTTATTTTGAAACTAAAAGATTAATTTTTGAAACAAACTAAAAACCAAAAACCAAAAACCAAAAGTTGGTTTTGGTTTTTAAAATTTTTAAGCTTGCAACTAAAAGCTATACCAAATGGTCCAATATACTTCACTTACTATTTATTGAAATTTATGACTCATAATTAACGACATTTTTGTGAAAAAAAAATTAATGCATGAGACATTATAGATTGGATTTTTTAAAAGGGACCAAGACAAAAACTCTAATTTGGATCTAATCAAAAGGACAAGAGAGTAGTGTATAAACTCAAATGGTTACCTATTATACTAATTTATAAATGATATAGATTTCTTAAGTTATAATTTTATTATAATAAAATTTATTTTATAAAATTATATAATATAATTTTAGAATACAAAATTAATTTATAATTATATAAGCAATATATTTATTGAAAATGTGAAATTTAAATACATGTAAAATATAGACTTAAATATGCTTTTAATCTATGTAAGATGAGTGAATTTTAATTTTGGTCATTGTAAAACTTTGTTTGATTTTCATCGCTTTAAAATTTATAATTATTGATTTTGGTCCATATAAAATGCATCAATTTTGGTTTGGTCCTTGTAAAACATTTTTCTTTGATTTTTATCCCTCCAAAATTTAAAATAATTATTTTTAGTTCTTAATGTTCATTTTAAGATAAATAAATAACATTTATTTTAGGAATCTAAATTTTTTTTATAGGTATCACATGTTAACATGATACCACATATACATAATAGGTGTGGCTTATGGTGCTCACTTCACCTTTTGTTGAATGCATAAGTAGTTAATGAATGTCACATAGTAGTTGGGAGAAAAATAATGATTTTGAATTTTAGAGGGATAAAAATAAAAAAAAATTTATAGGGACCATAATCAAAACTCGCTCCTTTTTTAGGAATTAAAAATATATTTAAACCTAAAATATTTATAAAGACTCTTATAATATTTTTCCATAAATTCTCCTATTAAATGAAGAAATAATTAAATATATTTAATATTTCTAAAATACTATATATAAATATTTCTAAAATACTATATATAGTTTATATTTTACATTATAAACTAAGAAGGTCTTTTAGTTTGATGTTTATAGTTCTTTATATTGTATAGAAGGTCATAAGTATTTAGAAGGGTTTAAGAACCTTCTTTATTTAAATAAATAGAATAATGATACGTGGTACTAAGAAAAATAGTTTTAAAATGTGAAAAATTACACATAGAGATAGTAGAACTTGAAACATTTTATACAATTTGAAAAATTATAACCACTAAACCAAAAACACTTATTTAGTTTATAAAGTAAAATATATATTATGTATAACATTACTATATGATTAATGTGCAAATTTAATTTTTATTTAATTTTAAATTTTTATTATTTTAATTTAGAAAGAAAATATTTATTATTTAATTTAAATATTATAATGACTACATTACTTCTAAATTAAAATAATAATATTTAATATTAAAAAATAATATTAATTATATAAATAATTTATAAATTTATAAAATCAATTAAATTATGTATAATCTAAATTAAATTTAATTAAATAGTTAAAATTTTATATTATTTATATATAGTATAATTTAATAAATAATAATTTATTATTTACTCATTCTAATTAGGAGTAGAAGTAAGTCAAGCTCCTTGTCAAGAGCATACAACCCAACCTACCCCATTTAGTAAAAAGGCTAGACTCATGTATTTTAAAAAACTTTTTTAGTTAAATAGTTCAGTCCATTGGATTTAAAAAAAACATGTTAAGTCTAATGGACCGACCTATTTATCAATAATATTATTTTTAATAAAAATATTAATATTAATATAATATATAATATTATAATTATTTTAAAGAAATTATAAAATTACCCCATTTTATCCTTTAATACTTTTTAAAATAGTCAATTTTGGTTGAAATTTTTTGATAATTACATTGCTAGTGATTATTTTAAAAACTAGTCAACAGTGAGAGGGTGAATAATATATAAATTCAAATAGTTACCTATTAATATAAAAAAAACATGAATTAGTATAATAGTTAATCATTTAAGTTTATACACTATCCACTACAGTCCTTTTTATAAGATCCAAATTAGAGCTTTACTTATTAATACGATATTTATTGGTTTATTAACTTTGAGCTTATTATACATATTTCTTATTTGAATAATTGTTTAAATGAGTATATAAGTGTGTATGTGTGTCTACATATATATATATATATATATATATGTAAATTCAAACGTTCAAACTTAGTCTACTCTATGTAAGTTTTTTTCTTGTAATTTTAGGTAAATTATAATTATAATTTGAAGTTTAAACTATAGAAATTTTATTGATTATTGTCATACAATATTTTCTTTAAAATCATGTATCCTGTATAAGTATAGGTTGTTGGCTTATTTAAATGTCTTAATATGAAAGAGGTATTTAAATAAGCTAACAAGTTAGGTCAGACTCATATATAATGACCAAGCCAAGTCTAAAAAAAAAAGTTATAACATGTAACAAGCTCAAGCTTGGGTCGTAGAATTATGAAGTAGGTTAGGGTAACCCAATTCATTTCTACCACTATCTATGATCCATTTTATAAGACTTAATTAACTAATTTAGAAATAAGGAATTAAGTTAATTTAGTTAGTAGCATTAAATAATTCCTAAATTTATATGTTTTTCCAAAATTACTACTAAATTAATAAGACATATTCTTATTCTTTTATAAATATTTTTATTAGTTTTAATTCTTTTAGTCTCTTTCATCATTAATAAATTTATTTCTTTAATTTTTATTGGTTATTATTGGAAAATATAGATGAAAGAGATATTGAAATTTGTGTATGTCAACTACCCAGCAAAGTTCATTTTATATAGATTTAATGCAATAAATACAAATAAATATAGGAGATAATATCCCTATTTACACGATATTGTCTGCCTAATTAAATAAGGAAACTAATAATAAAATATAAAAGAAGAATAAATCCTAAGAGATAATCAAGGATACTCTAAAATATTTTAAAATATAAAATTGATATCATTAGATATTTTTATGATTTTCCAATACTTATGCATGTGAAGAGTCTAAGATTCCTAAAATGCTCTTTACACAACACAAAGTTAAACTCCTAAAAAGCATAAAACATCAAGGGCCCGTTTGGGGTGTTGGCTAGTTTTTGGTTTTCAAATGCAATTTTCAAAACAACAACACATTTGACTAAAATAATTTTTAACTCAATTTTGAAATAATTTTACATCCATTTTCAAAATAAAAAAATAGGTTTTATGAATTTGGTTTTTAGTTTTAAAATATATTCTCGCTACATTTAACAATTATTATTCTTATTGTTACTACCACCATCGTTGCCGCCACCACCACCATCGTTACCACCACCACCATATCGTTGCTGCCACCACCACCACAACACTGCCACCACTACCACCACCATCACTGCTAGCACCGCCACTACCATCATATCGTTACCACTGCCACCACCACCACATTGCTACCACCACTATTGTCGCCCCCACCACTACCATTGTCATTGCCACCATCGCTGCCAACACCGCCACCACCATCATACCATCACCACTGCCACCACCACCACATTGCTACCACCACTATTGTCGCCTCCACCACTACCATTGTCATTGTCATTGCCACCACCACCACCACCACCATCACAATCGTCACCATCACAACAATCGTCATCTCTACCACATTGTCGATGTTACCACTACCACTACCACCATCATTCCTACCCACGTGTAAACATACCCTTGAACTAATTTTAATAAGATAGAGAATTTTCCAAGTGAGTTTATTTTGAAACTAAAAATTAATTTTGGAAACAAACTAAAAACTAGAATTGGTTTTTAAAAATTTTACAACTTGCAACTAAAATCCACCCTAAATGATACTAATATACTTCACTTACTATTTATTGAGCTTTGTGACTCATAATTAATGGCATTTTTGTGAAAAAATAATTAATGCATGAGAGATTGATTCTTGTAAAAGAGCCAGGCAAATCTCTAATTTGGATCTTATAAAGAGGATGAAGAGGTAAAGTATAAACTCAAATGGTTACTTGTTATACTCATTTATAAATTATATAGATTTGTTAAATTATAATTTTATTATAATAAAATTTATTTTATAAAATTATATAATATAATTTAGAATACATAATGCATAGAATTTAATTTAATTTGTGATTAGATAAATAATATATTTCTTGAAAATGTGTAATTTCAATACATGTAAAATACAAACTTAAATATGTTTGTTCATGTAAAATAAGTGAATTTTGATTTGGTCCTATCGCAACCTGGATTGAGACGGGACGACGAAGACTTTTGTTTTGGAATCCGAGTCCCTTTTAGGGAAGGAACAAGTAATGTGAAGTCGCCACCGACATTTTTATGGAAAATGCCAGGAAACCTATGATGGATAAGGCAGGTCGGGAATCAGTGTGTAGGTTCGGGAGTCAGTTACGTGTAGAGATCACCAGTATCCCATCATGTCTATCCGAGGATAATTATCCTAAGTAGATGCATGAAATGAGATATGACTTCTACATTACAGTTTATGCCTTTCTAAGAATGAAAGATACTTACAAAAGATAAGCAAGGGATTTTTTTGGGTTTTTTGGATGAACTTGACAAGAGTTCCCTCTTGCTCCTATGTATCTCCTACTACAATAGAGAAGTCAAAGTTTACGTGGTTTTGAGACACGGATGGTTAGATAGTAAGATAGGTGCCGAGATCGACTTGGCCCAGTTGGAGTGCCGACAAGGTGTCAGCAGGCATGTGCTGGATGGTACTCGTAGTGTGTTTGAAAGTTGGATGTGATGGACTATCCATTGGCACCTAAAGAGTTAGAGAAGAGTGAACTTTCCATTAGCGTACAAAGATGATTAGGGAAAAGTGGACTGTCCATTGGTGTCCAAAGAGTTGGAGAAAAGTGGTGCCTGTAGGCTTAAGGTTAGATATTGGGGAGGGGTCGAGATCGTCTCGACCGAATCGATGCCAACTAGGTATCGATTGGCTAACGTGGTCGAATGACACTTGGTGGGTGTGTGTGATTAGCATGGGGTTCAAGTCAAACTGAAGAGCGTTGACTCTCGGTCAGTCTCGGCTTCGGTTACATGGGGCCAATGTAGAATCAACCAACAGTATTTACAATATGTTGTTGGGCTAAACAAAGGGAGCACATTAGCTTAGAGCTTAAGGCCACTAAATCGATATGCATAAGGGGATATTTTGAAGGTCTTACCTTGTATCTAGGAGTTGTGCTTCAGTTACTTACTGAAAGGTGGATGAACGCCTTCCTTCAAGTCCCTTTTCCTATAGACTCCTTTCAACATTCACAACCGCTTTTCCCTCCGAACCCCCCTTTTTCTTTCTCATTCGAGGCCTTTTATAGACTCGTTCACCATTATTAAGATCTTTAGGAAGATCCTCCACCATCAATACGGTGGCTCTTCCCTATGTCCATTAATATCGTTGTGCCCCCAGAAGGGTTTTTCTTCATTCAATGCGATGGCTTCGTCATTAATATGGTGGTGAACGTTCCTCCTTTTTCTGACCATCACGGCGTGCATGTCCTCCACGCCCTCCATTTTTCAGGGAGGAAGTGACCCGCACAAATCCCCATCTTAGGCTGCTTTTGTTGGAGGCGTATTAGGAAGTGTGAGACTGCCAGGCCGTGCTTCCCTAAGTTGCTTTTCTGACAAATTTTCAGTCCTTTTCTTCCTTTTGGCAAGTCAACCTACAACTACTTGCTACTTCCCTCCTGCCTTCTGCCTTTTCTCACTTAGCCTCTTTTTTGTCTCTCTCTTCTTCTAGAATCGGACAAAAATGGGTATTCCCGATTGCCCCTCTTTATTCGTGTTCTCTTAGAGTAAATGATTTTCATTTTTCTGAATGGAACATAAATAAAGACTCAAGGAGGGTTGCAGTTCTGGATAGATGGACGGGTGTATTTTTGGTGTGGCACGAAGTCGAGATGGAGTTATTTGACACCGAGTCGATAAATTGGTCTCGATCGCGGAGTCGGATTGAAGCGGATAGAGTCTAATGGAAGTGTTGTCGACACGGAGTCGGATTGGGTTGAACCCGATACAGAACCAGATAGAAAGCTTATGATATGGACCTGAATGGATTGGTCTCGACGTGGAGCCGGGAAGAATCAACCCGGCACGGAACTGAATGGATTGGATGGGATAAGTGGACTGTCCATTGGAGCCTTTTAAACATGGAATGGAGGCACGAGGGCCTTAGATACATAGGCATGAAGCCTTTTGATCATGGTAGAAACAAACAAACAACGAACAAATATTTAGCATATCAATCCAATGTTCAATAAGTAATCAGTTCCAGTTCCTAGTAATGAATGTGACTCCAAACCAACCTAAGTCTTAAGATGATCACCTAACATTCGTCCTTTGTCGACTGAGGGCTTACACAATCGTGGCCTTGAGTTAGCATGGATTACGCACGTGGTTGATTTTAGATTTTCTATCGATTACCTAACAAGTTGTTAGATTGGTTCCAACCATGCCCTAACATAACGTGATATACTCTTATGCATGCATGATCATGACACAAGCAAGAAGTAGAGAAATAGAACAGAATTACATACGAATAGATAGAGAAACACAAACTAATTCATTGCAAAAACGATTATATTGATACATGGAGTTGTGGGATCATGGACTCAAATTTCTCCCATAACGACCGCCATGGAAGAACTGCAGTGGTTCATCGAAGATGGCTAGATACGTAGGGGTTAGTCCACTGAGTGTACCAGCTTAAACTGGTCAATCCCCTCTAGCAACCAGCCGCTACCTGCACTCTAAACCTGCACCCACTCGATTGATGGATGCCATATGAAGCATCGTGAATCACTGATCAATGGAACTGAGAGTGTATGTGCGAATAATGGAGCAATGGAGATGATGAAGTGGAAGTGGAAAAACAAGACTAGAAGTGGAACCCATGAATGAGCTACGCATCTCCTTATATACATGTTTGCCTTAACTAACTAACCATAAACTAACTAACCGGCTAATAGAAATAACTAACTAATGTAAATAACATACTTAACTAACTAACTAACTATCTCTAAATGACCACGTGCAAATTGGTTTGGGCGAAGCCGGCCTTGTTGCTCGGGATGAATCCTGATAGACGGATGAACTCAACAAGCCGAAGATGGGGGTCATGCATGTAAGTCGACTTCGACCACCGGAGACCGAGGGTTGGCTATTGGAGTTGGAGTTAGCTGAATGGAGACAGGAAAGATCTTGGCTACTAGAGGCATTGTCGGATGGAGAGGAACTCGCCCGGCTAGGACGACTTCATCCGCCGGGATGCCTTTAGTTGGTTGGGGACAACTTCATCCGTTGAGCTGACTTCATCCGGCCGGCTGACTTCATCCGGCCGACGCCTTTCAATTGGCCGAGACACCTTCTGGTCTCGGGGATGGCTGAGAGGACCTGCACTTCGATCTTAGTTGGGATGGTCTCGGGACTCTAGATTCGACCTGCACAATGAATTAACCTTTTTGTTAACTAAAATCCACGAATTAGCTCAGATTTGTATTTTCCCTCTTTTTATCTCAATAATTTAAATCTCAACTAACATGCAATTCTTAGCTACAAAATAGAGTCAACTATACCCATCTTAAGACCTTATTAGGTGTCTAAAATATGAATTATCACGCCGATTCGGGTTGGATGTGGAGCCTAATGAAAGGTCTCGACACGGAGTCTCCGAAAAGAGAATTCTCGACACGAGGACCAGATTGGATGACACTGAGTCAAATGGGTTGAACTTCGACACATGGACAAGATTGAATGACCTCGACACGAAGTCGGAAAGAGAGCCCTGGCGGGTGGACCAGATTGATGACGCGGAGTCAAATGGATTGAACTCAGCACGGGGACCAGGTTGGATGACATGGAGTTGAAAAGAGAGTTCTCGGGGTGTGGGATTGATTGGATGGCATAAAGTCGTAAAGGATTGAACTCAAAGATGGGGACCAGATTAGATGACATGAAGTCAAATGGATTGAACTCAAGACGGGACCAGATTGATGACACTGAGTCAGATCAAATGACAGAAATTGGCATTGAGCTCAAGACATCTGACTTAAACGATTTGGTATTGAGTTATAAACAATTTAATTAAACAACTAAGTTTAAACCTCTCACCCGAGTCGAAATAGAAACCGCACAAAGCCAAAATAAGATAAGGAATTTACTTGAGTCGGAAATAGAACCGGCACGAAGCCAAAACAACTAAGATAAAGGAATCAACTTTGAGACGAAAATGGAATTGCATTGCTACACCCTCCGTAATATCTACATCATTTATGAACTCCTATACTTGCATTAGCAAAGATCGCTGATTTTTACACAAAGAGAAAAATTCACAATTAACAAAAAGATACTTAAAATTAGAATTTGTAGAAAATTCAAAGTTGTTAGACAATTCAAAATGCAATCAGGTTGAGGCCTATAACGGCCGCAACATAGATGGCACCGGGTATTGATTTTGCTACTGTGGGCAGAAATGAAGAAGATTTACTCTTCTTTCCGACTTGGGATTGGGTTCTACCATCTGAAGTGTAAAGCTCATTATCCCAGTCGTTCCTTGTCCACGTGTAGAGTCAATTACCGGCATAGTCTTGACTCCCATCTGATTGCGGACTTGGTTAGGAGATCGGACTCTGATTTGTTTGGGTGACGGACTTCCTATCTAGAATAGACTCGACCTCGACTTGTTTGTGGTTTTGGCTCCTGAGGCGACTCAGTTTCTTCTTGACTGTTGGAGTCGAAATTGACTCCCAAAGGTGTTGGACTTAGCCCGGCTTCCTCTGATGTTAAAAAGCCTGATTCGGCTTCCTCCCCGATTTCCTGAGCCTGACTCCACTTTTGTCACTACTGTCGCTTCTACCTCTACCGGCCCTTCAGAATAAAGTGACACAGATTTCTACACAAGGAAAAGGAAAATCAGACATATCAACCATGTTAGCAAGGTCAAAAATATCAAAAGAGTCGGCAAGATCCCAAGACATCAGTCGAAAACTATTAACAAGGTCCAAAACTTCAATCCCAAAGATCTGAAACGTTAGTCAAGATGGACCTGCAGCTACGTAATCTGAGATTTCAAGCTTGAGTCAAAACATCATCTACAGAGCCTGGGCAACTTCAACCATCTCAATGAGTTAGCAACATCCACTACAGATGTAGAAACTTCGTCATCTCAAAGAGAGTCAAAAAACATGCCTCTACAGGATCTAAGAACTTCCCAAGACAACATTTGCATTTGTGACTACTGAAGGTTGTACTACTACCACTTTCGAATTAGCTATCACTTGGACCTGCATCTGTATTACCAGCATTACTAATTTGTATACAATTAGAACACTTAGTTAAATCCTTACAAGTGTAATTACAATTAGTAGCAAAATTATCCAAATTTAAATTTTCACAAATTCATAATGCAATTTAACTGATTGTTATTGTGGTAGCTCCTTCCTACTTCCTCACGTATGTCACCTATATTATCTTCTTTGGATCGGGATGGTTTGAGAAGGACTATGTCAAATATGTTGGAATAAAGCTGATTTTACGGTGGTTAAATTTCCAACTTTTGTTTGCAAATCTTGAAGGCGACGCAAATATCCTCCCGGAATTTCAAGTTGTCCATTATCACTTGTTTCCATGAACTCTTCCAACGAAGATACACTAATAAAGTTGCAAAACCTGCCATGGGAAAGGTGGTGCTTCGGTATTACTACTTGGCTCAATGTCATACAACATGTGACACGAAAGGACGGGATGTCCTCCCAATCGCACATACCACATTCTTGCATTTCAGGCCTATTGAGCGGTGTCCAAACTTTCTTCCTAACCAAAAGAGGTCAATTCCTCTATGCTATCTTTCAATCTCTAGTTGCCAATAAAGAACTACCTCCTTCTCGAGTCCTGGCCAGCCGATGTATATCAGGCATGAGTGTTACTTGCAAAAATAATAAAACTCAGGCAACACATGGGTTAGTCTAGTAATAATGTTCACATGATCAAGGCTAGTCCTAGTATTAACGTGACACCTTGGTTGGTACATCATAGCATTTATAGCCTATTCCTCTGGCAATAAAACCAGTATTAAAAACCAATAACAATAACAAGAATTATTAGGATGGCAAGATTGTGAGGAATTAAAAACAGTACTAGTATTAGGATGGGATGCACATGTGATTAAACATAATGAAATACACAACAACGCGAACAACAGAATGATACTTCACTAATAAAAAAATTTATGCAAAAGAAAAAATGGATTATCCTTCAAGAATAATGTAGAAAATATGCAATAAAATTGGATGCAAGAGACGGAAAATAGATTAAAGAAAATTGAATGCAGGATGCAACACACAAAGGAATCTAATTTATGCAAACAAAATGAATGCAAAATATAGCTTGAGAAAAAAGAATTATGCAAGAAAAGAATGGTAAAACAAAATTTCACTTAATTGAACTCACGAATGCCCAAATTGCAAAAAACATGCTTACATTACCGCATCTTACCATACATGTAGACTAGACTCTGCATACATTAACCTCACACATACGCATCTAGCAAATGCAAATTCAGAACACCTATTTTCAGAACATACAACAATTTATTAAAACATAATTGAAAAATCAAACTATGCATGCATACAGATTTAAACTCGACAAACTATAAATGACTTAAGATGCAATAAAATTGAACTTTGACTCCTGACCAAACAGAAACATAAATCTGACATGCAATTAGATAACCCAAAACAAACTAACAAAAACATACTTTTACAGTATAATCAAACAGACTCAACAAGCTTAATGATAGACTAACAGTTAGTGAAAACCAAAGTCAATGGTTAAAAAAAAGAAAAATAGAGTCAATATATTAAAGAAACAGACGCGCCACTAATACTTAGAAACAAATACCTCTATAGACTCAGATTCGAACTAAACAGATTCTGCACACTAGAACACAGAACGTGTCCGTAACAACGCCAATTTGATAGCCAAAGATTTAGTCGTTATTTCTCCTATCAAAATACTAGATTTACCCATGAGTAAAGACAAATCAACCTAGATCATATCTCTCATGACATGTGTTCTAATGGATTTTGTTAAAAGGTTAAAAAAGGTATAGAATTGGGATCAGAGACAAGTAACACTAGAACGTAAAAGTAAATCGGGGGTTTGGCACCAAAAGTAAAGTGTTGAAAGTAAATTTGCAGGAAGTAAAACTAATGGCTACAAAACTAAAGGTAGTTTTATTACTACTACAACTAATGTAACAATTAACAGGACAAATAGTTATCAGACGATTCCACAAATTTATCAACGAGATGGTTCTCTGCCTGCTCCTTGGTGCAAGCAGCTCCTCACCAACACAATTTCTAGGACACGCTCTAACATTTGCCCATTGCCCACTTATGGATTTACAGCAATAATGCAACTGAACGAAGCACAATTGAT